>JAQGBW010003794.1:0-15339 GCA_034698625.1 Julus scanicus | reverse complement strand
TAAATTTACTGTTGGTTCCTTGGGTTAGTTTCTGTTCTTTGAGATTTGGCCCAAATAAGCGGCTGCTCCAATTAACCGGTGGCCCAATTAAGCGGAATCGTCTGTACTGTTCTTCTTCTATCATTGGTTGTCCACCAATGGTATTCTCCAGCAGATCCGGTCCTCGGTGGTCTACCGAACACTTAGGGGCAAATGGATGTCTAAGATTTATCTTCTTTTGGGGAAGATTTATTCGCTCCTATAATTGGTTTTGAATCCATTTTTTTGTGTGCCTCGTGTTGTCTGAAATTATGACAGAAGGCAAAATCGGGTTTATAAATCTTTTGTAATATGTTTTCATTTTTTTTATTTGGAAACAAAGGTGAACAAAAAACATCAACAGCAGTGGAATCTGAAGATTGCCAAAGTGGGATGGTCATGCCAAGCCCTTAATAAAACTAGAATGTTTTGAAATATGTCTACGTGCATGCCTGTCAACGGGTGCAGAACATGTTCTAGATGAGTTTTGTTTCATACGTTGTGACCCAGTTGAACTTTACAGAAAAATTTACATGAGATTACAAATAAACAAACTGTATTTGTTTAACACTTTTAGGCCACACTTCAATTCAATTTCTGTGTACTCTCTGGTACTCTCAGTAAGCATCAGGTTGCCAAAGTCTTGAAAAGCATATTCTAGACGTGTGCTGGAACACGTGAAAGGAACGAAATGTTTCTTTATATTTTTATTATCTAAAAATGTGTTTCAAATATGCTCCAAACAAAGATTCAATAGAAATTTATATTCATGGCGTTAGGTTCATAGGCCTATTCCTATTGCCAAAAATTGTCTACGTCATGGTATACAGGCCTTGGTAGGAGCGCCATGAACAGTAGACATGTTTCCCTTCATGCCGATATCCAGAGGAAACAGAAACTCGAGTTTAAAAACATGTTTTTTAACAAAAGTTTCGTTACCATGTTTGTGTCCAGAAGTTTGATGAAACATTTGTCGATAAACGGCCATTTTCAGAAAATATCGAAATTTTTACTTGGCGATCGCTCAAGAGGCGGTCCGGGTTGAAGGCAAACATTTTTCTGATGTTTCCTGGTCAAGGCGCTTTTACCTAGGCCTGTACAAGATATGATGTAGCACATTGCACCACATTTGTTTCAACTTTGAAAAGTCGTATCGTTTTTTCTTGTTCACCACAGTATTGTTTTGTTTAGCATACGAAGGTTTTAAGTAAAAATCACGTGGTCAAATTGTCCACAGCATTATATAAAGTCCTTAGCAGAAGCGCTATGACCAGCCAATATGAAATGGATCTTTGGTGCGCAGCGTACACTTGTGTTTTTGCAATTTTGTTTTCGGAAATTAGGTTTAAAAACATATTGCAACAAATATGCTTTAAGTTTGTGTTCTGTGTTTCCATGTTTCTTCTGGTGGATACCCACCTTTTGATCCAGACAGCCTCTTGAGCGATCATTTCGGTGCTGGAAACACTTTATTTGGCAAAAGTTTGCTAAAACCTTTTTAAAAGATGACTGGTGAACAAACTTTTATCGGTAACATGTTTCCGAAACATTGTTCTGACATGTGCTGACCTTTTTCAATGTTGAAAATCATTTTTTTTATTGTTGATTTGGTTGAGGTTTTATTTCGCAATAAAACCTGGATTCGGCACGTTTTTTATAGTTTTATGATCTTAATCCGAATTTCTCCATAGTTCTATGATATGTAGATGTCACGGATTTGCTCCGGCATCCAAGTGGTAAATTTTTATTACCTAATGATGATTGTATTTGGAACAAAAAATTTATAAAAAGCATTTATTGTTTAACGGTATTCGAACTTGTACGGACAGAGGGGTTTTCGCAACTTGACCAATCGCAGATTTGCGATGGCAAGTGAAGGTGCGAAAGGACGACTGGGAAGGTGTCTGGTACCCTATAAACAAATTACCTCGATTATCTCCTTGCACCCCTTTATGGCAGGGGTTGTTTTGTGTTACTAGAACTGAAACAAAAAAATTCAAAACAAAAACATTCCCGAGTTTTAGAATGTGCTACCGAGTTACGAGAATACTTGTCCCTGAAGCAATTTGCCAGTCATTAACCAGGTCGTAAATTTATAAATTAGGGAATGGACGGTGTCTTTTTTTTAAAAAAAAGTTTACCTGACAGACAATAGATGGAGCCACTGCTCGCAGTCTTTCTGTGTGAAGCGCCATCTGGAGACATTTGTGGAAATTGTGAAATTGATGCAAACATATGATGCCCTATGCCCACCGAACCTAAAAAACTCGGAAAGTAGGCCAGCAGATGGCCTAACAGTCAGTTGATGACTATTCACGGCAACGGCGCTCTTGCTAAGCGGTAATTTCGCAAAATATGATATACATACCGTACCAGACATGTATGGACATGTTTAATGAAAACCATTTTTTATTTGTACTTAAAAAAAAAAAAAAAACTCATTTGAAAAGTTAATGGTAAATGTGGATTTATTTATACATAAAATCATATTAGAAAATCGACTTGTATGCTACTTCTGCTTTTGCATAATTTGTTCGTTTTTTGTATAAAAGTATTATTTTAATTTTTTTTAAAAAAATTAAAATTTGCTTGTATTCATAAAGAGTGGAAAACTAGTTTTGGAAATTCATAACCAAATACCATTTTTCTACAAATTCAGACCAACAAAGACTTTTTGTGTAAAATAGTAAGTTTTTTTTTTTGCAGAATTTTAGATTGCATTATATTTATTTTTAATTTTTTTAAAATAAAAATTTGTTTGTATTTATAAAGAGTGGAAAACTAGTTTTGGAAATTCATAACCAAATACCATTTTTCTACAAATTCAGACCAACAAAGACTTTTTGTGTAAAATAGTAAGTTTTTTTTTTTGCAGAATTTTAGATTGCATTATATTTATTTTTAATTTTTTTAAAATAAAAATTTGTTTTTATTTATAAAGAGTGGAAAACTAGTTTTGGAAATTCATAACCAAATACCATTTTTCTACAAATTCAGACCAAAAAAGACTTTTTGTGTAAAATAGTAAGTTTTTTTTTTTGCAGAATTTTAGATTGCATTATATTTATTTTTAATTTTTTTAAAATAAAAATTTGTTTTTATTTATAAAGAGTGGAAAACTAGTTTTGGAAATTCATAACCAAATACCATTTTTCTACAAATTCAGACCAAAAAAGACTTTTTGTGTAAAATAGTAAGTTTTTTTTTGCAGAATTTTAGATTGCATGATGTAAACATATTAATTTGTGTGTATATTATTCCGAATTCTTTAGTTCTTTTTAATTTGAATGCTTATCCATTATTGTTAATTTCGCATAATCTGCTGTTTATTTCGAGTAATGAGTCTGTGAAAACATTAAATGTTTCGAAATTGAAATATAGGGGAGTTTAGAAAAAGGTAATTTAATTTTCCTCCTTGGATGGTGGAGTTCATCGGCACGTTCCTAAATTGTCACGAAGGCATTTTGATTATTCATGTTTTGAAAAATTGTAGGAGCCCAGCTTTCTTAATTAACAAAAACTGGATAAAAAAATAATGAAACAACGGCCCGTTTAATGGTGCAACAGTTCTAACATCTTCGTCTCGGGGTATCCTTTCTTAATTGCTTTTTCTCCCCCTAATGAGCATTGCAAATACACTTTCGTTGTCAGGCGCTAATTACACGAACTGACCAGTTTACAGGTAAAACTAATTGGTATTCCGAACGTAACCTAGAAATAGTTCCCAATCGTAAAATGATAACAATAAAAGTAGAAGATGCCGAAGAGCATAAAACAACCATAAAAATAATTCGTTGTGATCATCCCAAATGATCGCATTAATAAACGTCATTAAAATGAATTTGAATTTTACTTTAATGGCCTTTGGGGAGAATAAAATTCCCAGTAAAAAACATTAGTAGCATCTTTCAGATGCTCGATAGATATTGCAACTTTCTTCCTTTTGGTATTCAGTTCAACGAATATTTGGGAAAATAAACCGGGATAATACAAGGGGCGGTCAAAAAGTCTTGCATATTCGTTTATTATTCGAAAACCAGATGTCGTACAAAAAAACTGAAATCGCCATTTTAATAAGCAGAAGATTTATATTTTTCAATGTAGGACCAGAGTTTGTTGACAGTTTGTTTTACATCGTCTGTTTAGAATTTTTGAAAACTCAAGTGTTCCTTTAGTGGTCAAAAATTTCCCCTTTTAACTTTTTGCCAAACAACTTCCATCTCTTTGGTCCACTCACTTGAGTGGTCAAAGCATAGCCATCATTTTTATGCCCTGGATTCATTGACAAAAAATTGTGAACAACTATTTGATAATTAGAAACAATTTTCGAAAATATTGTCAAAACTTATTTCAAATTTTCATCTATTTTGCAGTAAAGGAAATATTTCAGAAAAATTTCCAAAATGGACTTCAAGTAAGCTCCAGCTTTTACAGTTATCTCAAATGCCTTCCTTTCCCTAAAAACCCCTGTAAAATACATTAAAATCAAATGAAAAATTGCCAAATGAATTACAAGCAGCAAAAAAAGGCTGTCCAAAGTTGTGACAAAAAAACGTCGTATTTCAAGAGCTTGACCAAAATCCGATAAAAAAAAATTGCGAACGTCTTCAGGGATTCACATCATGTCCGATTTTAGTAGGCGAACGATCGACGAAATTACAAATCAAATTTCTAATCCTTAGCTGATAGAAATCGCTGAAAAAATAAAGCACTTGACCACTGACCAGTCTTTCGAGGCTTTTTTTAGGGGGTAAAAAAAGACAAGATACGCTTCCCTCAGGAGGCAAAGTTTGCCAACTTCACTGTCTGAAAAGCTTTTTTCCACACACAAAAAATCGCTGTGTGGGATAAAGAAAGCGATAAAAAGTACAATGGGAATGACTGACCACTGTCCATCGTCCAGATCGACGATATCATGAGCCAAGATGGGGAAAAATCCATTGATGAGAACCATCAATCCAAGTTTTAAGTGGACAATACATAAATCCAGTGCTTACATAGAAACTCACTTTCTAGGGGGTGGAAAAAGCGATGGAAAAAAAACATCAGAAGACCCTGGAAGATAATGACATGATTCGGGGTCAGCAAGAAACTTTGAGAATTTCTTAGTTTTCTGGAAAGTATTTTTTAGGAAAATAAATCATTTTGGGACATTTTTATAATATGGATACTTTGGGCCAGTCGTCGTTAACTAATTGGATTAGTTAAACGGATTTAAATGGTGCTTTTTAAGCGAAAATCTCTTTATTCTTTCAAAATTTGAAAGGCAAGTTGATAATATTAATCATATTTTCTGATAACTTTTATGCTTTACTGTTTATTTTTAAAGCTGTTGGCCAAACCATGGCAAATGAAACGCCAAGTCAAGGAACCATATTGAAATAATATTGCATCTAAACCTAATTTCAGTAATTTACGCTTGGTCTATAAAATCTCATGAGGTATATCAGAAATTCATGAAATTTTGGGAGAAATATAATGAAACATGGTGAAATTCGTTTTGAATCATTATACGAGGGGCGGTCAAAAAGTCTTGCATATTCCTTTATTATTCGATAATTTATACTTGGTCTATAAAATCTCGTGCAGTATCTGTTTAAATTCGTTTTGAATCATTATTATATGATGGACGGTCAAATAGTTTTGCATATTCCTTTATTATTCGAAAACCAGATTTCGTACAAAGAAACTGAAATTGCCATTTAGTAAACAGGAAATTTTCTATTTTCCAAATATAATGTCAGTGCACTTATCTTGATATTTTTATTATATTTGCTATATTGTTACTTTTACAAAAATATGCCAATATACTTCCATTATAATGGTCATTATTATGTAGAATATAATTTATTATCATACCTGTGCCTCAATGTTTCCTAACATACCTGGAATATCCGTTCATGGTGGAACACAATTTTTGGGATAGATTCCATATATGAGACATACTTTCAATTAGTTGAAACACTTGTTCACACTTGCAGCAGTTAAATATTAAATTATTACAAATTCATCGTGCCTCCATCATGTGGTTAATGGAAATTAAATAAGGCTAAATAATCGTTGTTATCAATCGAAAAATATTGCAAAATACACCTTGAGGGGAACGGATTCCCATTTCTTTCACCCCCTCCCAAGAAAACAGGAGATAATGTATGCTTGACGGAAATCTACCTTTCCGCACATATGCATTCCAGGCAGATTATTTTCCGCCGAAAGCAGATGGGCCTTTTCCCATGCCCAAAAACGCTGCGTTTGTTTCCTCCAGACCCATTTAATGTAATGATACTCCTGTGTGGAAAGGGCGCATTAATTTAAGCCTTTCAGATGGTGAAAAGTACGAAGAAGAAGAAAAAAAAAAAAACGATAAATAAAAAATAAATAAAATAGAGAAAAGCTTTCATGTGCTTTTTCGCTGTCAAAGGCAATATTGTTATTTTTTTACAATGGGAGCTCAGAAACGACTGTTGTTAGCCAGATCTGGGGTTTGAGGTTCCTCTTGGTAACGTATCTATCCGAACCAACAAAATTCAGGAAAATATTCGAATTACTCATTACGGTTCATCACCTCCTGGTGGCGTACGAACCTTTAGCATGGCGTTTCCAAAATAACTGTAGGCACAGTATGTCCATGTATGACTGAGTATGTACGGTATGTGACATTATAGTGTGACTATACATATATAGTATGTCCTTATACAGTATGGCCATGTACACTACAATGTGTCCATATATGGCAGGTTCATGTACACTACAGTTGCCCATATACTGTATGACCATATACAACACAGTGTATGTCCTAATGATGTATGACCATGTACACTGCAATATATTCATATGCTGCAGGATCATGTGCACTACAGTATGTCCATATTATGTATGACCATGTACACTACAGCATGTCCATATGCAACATGGTCATGTAGAACTACAGTATGTCCATATATAGCAGGTTCATGTTCACTACAGTTGCCCATATACTGGATGGCCATATACAGCAGTGTATGATGTATGACCATGTACACTGCAATATATCCATATACTGCAGGATCATGTGCACTACAGAATGTCCATATTATGTATGACCATTAACACTACAATATGTCCATATATGGAAGGTACACCACAGTTTCCCATATACTGTATGACCATATACATTACAGTATGCCCATATGATGTATGACCATGTACACTGCAATATATCCACATGCTGCAGGATCATGTACAATACAGTTGTCCATAAACTGTATCACTGTACACCACGGTGTGTCCTGATGTTGTAGGACCATGTACACTACAGCATGCCCATATAATGTATGACCATGTAAACTACAGCATGCCCGTATGCTGCATGATTATGTACACTACAACATGTCCATATACATTATTTTTATATTAGAAGTTTGTGAACTTTCATTGTGAGCAATAAATGTTTTCTCGTGTTATACAAGTTGTAGTATAAATATTTCAAACATGTTTAGTATGTGTCATTTAACATGTTCGAAGTGAAATACATCTGCAAAAGTCAGTTTATTCATATGACATCTTCGCCCACATACAAGTACCAGGAATTTCAATATCGTCATTCTGAAATCCAAGGACTTGTTTAAAGTTTTTCCTAAAAGCCCAAATGCACCAAGCTTCTCAAATGCAGATGAGGGTATTTTTGTACCAATAACAACTCCACATTGCATTTCTACCCTTGACAATATCACGTAAATGTCGATTCACGAAGCCATTCACGTTTTTTTTTACTGCAAACTGAAGATTTTTGCGAGGTATGTTTTGCCTCTGAGCGATTTTCAATTCATGGCACAACTCTGGAACCGGATAGATTTTTCTCTTAGAAATCTCATTTCAAGACTGTTTTTCTCATCATTTAAGTTTTTTCTTCCTGGCAACGCTACTATTTTGTCCACTTTCCACAAGTATTTACCTGCATATCGTATTCATTCCTATTTTTAATTTGTGAGAACTCTATACTTGGGCACCTTTGGATGTCGGACTGCTAACTGATGCTCATGCAGAGATTGTTGGAGAGGTTTTGACTGCTCAAAGCTTATGATGAAGGAATATCAATGATTTTTCATTACTACTTTTATATTTCTGAATTTTAAGCCTAGTCCACACCAACGAAAACACGGAGGTTTTTGAAAACATGTTGTCGATAAAAGATTGCTTACCAAGTTTTCATCCAAACGCTTTAGTGCTGAAACATTGGGACTTCTGCTTTTGATCTTGATAAGACATGACGGAAGTTCTTTAAGAGAACACCGAGGAAAGTTGTTAAAAGAAAATAATGGTTTTGCTGAAACAACTTCAAAGATATTTAGAGAAAACACCAGGGCAAGTTGTTGAGGAAGCATCAAGCATTAACTCAACTTATTGAAAAGGCGTACGGAATATTGTTGGGGAAACATCTTGACAGTAGACAATACTGTTGAAGAAACATCTTGGCAGTAGGTAATACTGTTGAGGAAGCATCTTTAGAGTACGGAATATTGTTGGGGAAACATCTTGACAGTAGGAATTACTGATGAAGAATCATCTTAACAGTAGGGATGTTATTAAAGAAACATCTTGACAGCAGTGAATACTGTTCAGGAAACATCTTTGACAGCAGTGAATACTGTTCAGGAAACATCTTTGACAGCAGTGAATACTGTTCAGGAAATATCTTTGGCAGCAGTGAATACTGTTGAGGAAACATCTTGACAATAGGGAATACTGTTGAGGAAACATGTTGACAGCAGTGAATACTGTTTAGGAAACATATTGACAGTAGGGAATACTGTTTAAGAAACAAGGCAAGTTGTTGAGAAATATAGTTAAGGATGGTTCTTTGAGAAATCGTGAAATGCTTGCTTGATGTTGTCTCAAGAATTGTTTGATTTTTGCTATAGAATTGTTTGATGTTTGATTCTTGAGAAGACACGTATAAATGTGTTTGAGAAAATATGCAAATACGTTCTTGAGAAGACATTTAAAAAATGCTCTTGATGCTCTTGATATGACGTTTAATAATGTTCTTGAGAAAACATATAAAACTTCCTTGTAAAAAATGACATCTAGAAAAGTTATTGGGGGAAAACATCAAGAAAATATTCGAAAGAAAACATAAGGAAAAGATGTATGAGGACACATGAAGAAAAGTTATTAAAATATTAAGGAAAAAAAAAAACATGAATTCACCAGTAAGCAATTTGTACCTTTTTTAGAGAAATTCCCAAAGGCTCGGTTCTGCATGAATGTTATGAAAAGTTAGATAAACAACCAAAGTAACTCGCCTTGTTTGGTTATAAAAAATCTGTATTGCAGACATCTTGCATCCGTGCGTCCTGTAATGCCCATCATATAGAGGTCAGATTGAGTTTTCTCGTCAGTGCTCTAAAATTGTTGACGGTATTGTGGATGGCCTCCATGAATTATTTAAAACGAAGGATACTCCATCGGGTATATACAAGGGAAGCGCTGTGGAATTTTTAAAATTTTTCTTTAAAAAATAGGAAAGATGCCTTTCGAAGGCGTTTTGGCTACTGAAAAGCACCGTGCATTCTAATGTTTAGACGTTATAGGGTCTCTAGGGGTGACCAAAAAAAGGACGCAAATAGTTTCGAGCAAACATTTCTTAATGCACTGCAGAACCCTTTGCATATTTTTTTTGCAAGTAAATATTTAGAAAACTTAAGTCGTTTCTCTTTTCATTGGCTCATTCTAGTCAAGTGTAGGAATGACAAGATACTTGCAATATGTTGAAAACATGTCTAGAAGCCTTAAAATTTGGGAAAATCGAGAAATGTGCTTGATTTTAATCACCTCGAAAAAGTCGATAATTATGCTTGAATTTCTTGTTAAACGTCAGTATGATAGCATTTTCTGTCCACATATGGGCATGTGTCAACAATGGATGAATCCCTGATTTCATGAATTTAAAACAAAAATATTTCGGTGATAGATTTAGCCAAAATGATGAAATTCAAGCATGTTGATTAACTTTGAAGCAAGCTCATAGCCCCTATGTTATGAATCCAATTTGGGAGATTAAAATTTCCCCTTTTTGAATTTAAATTTTCTCACAGATCGCGAAATTCTAACCTGATTTTCATCATTTTGTTGCACTGCTTTCGTCAAAAATCTTTGCATGAAAGGGATTAGATTATTTATACCTATTGGCATAAAATCTTTCCACCAACTAGCAAAATATGGAAAATCTTAAATATCGATTTTGCCAGATTTTTTCCAAATCCACCCCATTTCGCTGATTCTTTTTCAACTTTTTCGATTGTGTTGATGTCATTTAAAAATGAAAATACAAAATATCAGAAAAAACGCCGAAATTCTGCTAAAACTTCATTCAAAGTCACCGTGAGAAAAAATGCTAGGAGGCCCAACATGGCACCATGCGTGTAGTGGAGTTAAGCCGGATTCACACTTTTGCGTTTTTGTCCGTTTTTGCTCGTTGCGTGGCGCTGCGTGTGCGTTCACGCAAGAAAAACGCGCACAAACGCATCGGACGCCACGCGACGGACCCGAAACGTGTATGCTTCACCATTGCAGTGACGTCACGTTGCATTGCACGACGTTCCCCTGCGTTTGCGCAACGCAACGCAACGCGACGCACGCAAATGCAGCAGTGTGTAGCAGGCTTAAGACAATTCGCAAGTTTTATATTTAATGAAAATCCGTTTTTTCATCTTTTAATGGTGTTTGGTGAGGGATTCGCGAGGTTTTTAAAATTGGATAAAAACTTCCAATATGGCGTCCTGCGAGCATTCTGGTTACGAGCAATATTTCATTTTTCGTCGCCATTTTCTTAAATTTTCTGATAAATTCGGTAACGTTGTTCACAATAATCAACAGTTATTATCCACTTATCTTTTATCGGATCTTATGCAAATGTTTTCAGGAAAAATTTCCCAAAGCTAGTTTTGTGAATTTTTATAAAATTGCAATCACCTCATTTTTGGAATTCAAATATATGGTATAAGACAGTGCTTTAATTGTTTATTTGTCTTTCTTAAATGTAGGTTACGAATTTATAAAATGTGATTAGCGGGTGAAACTTAGTGTCTTGCATGCCATAGATATTATGTTTAACCTTGATTTTACATTTTTTTTATTTACATATCCAGTTTGGACTTTCACCCCTAGAGTGTCACGCCATGTGGAATCTTCAGTTTTACAAATTTTAATCAACCGTTATGTGCGGGATAACGGCCACCTTTTTCACCAACGGAAACCGTAAGTTTGACAATTTATTAATTTTAAACCGTATTAACAGTTTTAATCAGGTAACTGTTTAGTGGACGTGTTAAGATTTTGTTATGTACGTTGCACTAAATCGTTGCTTATAAAAATCCTTTGCTCGATTGTTATTTTTCGATTGCGCTTGCTGCAACAGACTACTTGTAGCCTTAAATGCTACATGTAAAACCTGAAAACGATGCAATATGCTTGGATTTTTATGCCTGAAATTAGTGAAAATTCAATATGAAAACAATAACCTGATTTTTCTTTAACTTCTGAAGAAACATTTTTTTTTTGAGATTTTGTAGTAAATGATCGTGGGAGGGATTTTTGAACACCTAGTAAATGCAGTTTTAAAAATGTAGTTTCTGCCCATTAACTTTTTTCTGGTTTATAATGGAACAACCAACTGCAGTTTCTCTGCCATTTGGAACTACTGTTTTTCTGCCTTTTGGAACTAGTTTTACTTCCATTTGGAACTAGTTTTACTTCCATTTGGAACTACAGATTTTCTGCCATTTGGAAGTGCAAGTTTTCTGCCATTTGGAAGTGCAGTTTTTATGCCAATCGAAAGTGCAGTTTTCTGCCATTTGGAACTGTAGTTTTTCTGCCATCTGGAACTGTAGTTTTTCAACTATTTGGAACTACAGTTTTTCTGCCATTTTGGAACTGCAAGTTTTCTGCCATTTTGGAACTGCAAGTTTTCTGCCATTTTGGAACTGCAAGTTTTCTGCCATTTTGGAACTGCAAGTTTTCTGCCATTTGGAATTATTTTTTCTGCTATTTGGAACTGCAGTTTTACAGCAGTGTTATTACACGTTTATAGCAAAAAACTGCTTTTGTATACCATTCATAATTACATAATAATTTGCAGTTTTAAATTTTGCACTTTACTGTAAAAATACTGCAGTTAATTTGAATAAAGTGCAGTAGATTTTCTGGTGAGTAGACACCATGAATATTTACAATATAGATGTATGATTGTGCTTGATCGCTTTATGGTCCTATGATCATGTTTAAGACATTAATAGGACCTGAACTTTCATTTAAGACATGTTGTAGGCCCCTGAATATAATACCAACGTTACCGCAATTAGGTACATTTTAGCTTTAGTCAATTAACTAACTAATTAACTACAATATGAAAGACTGCATAGATAACTACCACATCGTACAATGTTTGTTCAGTATATTAAACAGTGATTAACGCCGAATATTTGGTGGTAGCAAATTTCTTAACTCGTTAATTTTCATTTAACCTGAAGCAATAAGGTGATGGACGCCGACAGGAGAAAAACAACATGAAAAAACGGCGCTAATTTCACATGTCAAAAACATGTAGTTAGCAAGAAGATGGAGCGAAGAAAAGTTAACCCTTTATTTTTTCGGTCAACATATGCCAGTCATATGTCAGCCATCTTGAATTTCAAAGGCTTGACTCATAGAAAATTCATTTCAGCCCTATAGGGGCCTTCAAAAGACAAATAACGAAAAAAATGTCATTTTATTTTAAAATCCACTTTTGGGCACATGTATTGGTTTTTATAGCATGTAAAACACATTTACTTAAAATGTGTTTTATACATGTTTTACGGTTTTACCAATTTGTGTGAACATCCTTGCACTTGTTTAAAATGCCATATTCTGAAGAAAAAAAAGGGTTAGGGGTGATCCATAAATTATGTCACACTTTTTTGCCTCTTTTTAAACACCTCCCCACCCCTTAGTCACAATTCCCCCATCCCTTGGTCACAATTGTCACAAAAAACAAAAAACCCACCCACCCCCCTAGGTGTGACAAATTTTTGAATGGCCCCTTATTTCTATTTGACCTAGTCAGTTTCCGGTCGTAATCGTTGAACACTTTTCAGAATTCCTAAAAAACACCAAAAATTGGACAAAAGTATCCACGATTTCCGGTATTGAAGGTTGATTTGGGCAATGTGAGAACTTTTTTAGGTTCTCTCAAATGCCTTTGGACTTCTAAACCTCACTCATAAAAAACTAAAACTTCATCCTCCAAAAAGTCTGTAGCAGAGCCCCCTATGGCGCTCCATCCACTTATGTGTTTTCCTCTACGGCGCTAACGGTGTTTGTTACCCCGTTGAAATGTGATTCGGTCAATATTGTTTTGATGTCATTAACTCACCAGGGGGTGCTGTTCTCACTGTGCAGTTTGCGCCATATTTCATTCTCCATTTTGGGATGCAACGGCTATGTCGCATTTGAAAGCAAATAATTTTCGCCTTTATTCTCTCAACGTTTATTAGTGTCGTAAATAAGCCGACCTGTCCTAAAATCTAATTGCGATATGACCGAGAACTTGCGTCATAGTCTGCTTTACGAATCCTTCCTGAATTGGGACCCATGGGGTTTTGCAGATAGGGATTTTGCAAAATTTGGCGTATTTTCATAGATAGTCCATTGTAAATGGCTGTTAATGTCAAGATGTTCATGTGATATATTTGCGCTAAACATGCGATGACCACTGGCCAGTGACTCACCTGGCGCGTATTTCTCAAACATGAGACAATTTTAATAAATTTTATGGAAAAACAGAGTGATTTTGATGGGGTTATATAGAAGAATTGGCGGTTTTGGGAATATAATCTTCTGTGAATAAAAGTAAGTTTCATCTGGTATTTTCAGAATAAGGGAGACTGGGGAGCATTGAGACACTTTTACTAAATTGTTTTGTGTAAGGTACATATATATATATGGTTTAATAACTAAGTGGCTGTGTATGGAAATTTTATGAAGAAAATTCTATAAAATATTCTGTAAATTTTTAGCCTTTGAAATTGTGTTGTTGAATGTCTCATTTTACCCCACTTTTTGAGTAAAGTTAGACGCTTCATGAATTAGACAAAATAATTCAAAAATCATGTCATATATGTAATCTCGACTTATGCATCCACAAACACAGGTGGCGCTGTTAACAGAGCTAAGTCGAAATACGTTTTAGCAGCCACTTAGCTAATTATTTGCTCAAAATTGTTGATTTTTAATTAAGCTATTTATGAAATGGCGCTCCACTTAGTGGCATGTGCTCTTACAGGTGGTGGAGTGGAGGGCGGCCATTTTTATGTGTTCTGGACACGTTATTTAGGAGGAATTTCACCAAGTACCAGTTTTTGTGGCGATATATTATCCCAGGGGATAATGATAGATAATTTTTCAATGAGGGATATGACGCCCTGCAATTCGGAGCTACCAATTAGCAATTGGTTGATGCGTCGCAGGTGGAAATTGGCGTTTGCTAAGGCGAGGAATGCAGCGCCCCCGGCGGCTACTTCGGCCAGCTCAAATATTGGTTTTTCGCAATGGTGTTGGAGTAAACACTTTCACCTCTCCTTCTATAGATAAATCCAACCTCATTTAATAGCGAATCTGGTATCAACCCTTTTATATATAGATGGGGTTTTGGCGGCCATTTTGAATTCAAGATGGCCGTTTAAAGGACATTGTTGTGCGATGCCAATTCACTGGGCATTTATAGTATGTACCTATACAGCCAAAAATGGATACTAGCTTATTTTAAGTAATTTTGAAAATATTATCTCCCTACGGGTATAGGCCTTCTTGAACAATGCAGCACGAGTAGCATAAGGTTCTTAATAGGATGCTATATTAAAAATGCTGATTTATTGCGTGGGTTATAAATATGTCTAGCCGGAAGCGCCGTAGCACTGAAAAAAATAATTAAAAAAGCGATATTCGGAGAAATCGTTCGTCGAGATCTAGACGGTGTTTTTATCCAAAATTTCGATGAAAACTTGCCTTTATCACATGCATATAAACTATATATGTTGTTCATAAAGCACCATACTTCATATTTCTTACTTCTATTCACTGGAGGCAAATAAGAATACAAATTTTCTTTCGTATTTCTTGGTTTTTTTTTCCGCAAATTATAATCTTACTTTGTAGTATTTGAGTCGCAAATGTATCATAACCCACAACATATGCTTTTGTATTGCTAGGCAAGCACTGGCTTATTTTTATTTATTTATTTAAATTGCACATTATTTAAATCGCAATTCCACACGCTCAATGAGCACTTAAAAATAACAACAA
>JAQGBW010003793.1:0-15339 GCA_034698625.1 Julus scanicus | reverse complement strand
TCCTAGTGTTGTTCCGAGGCCAGATTACAGGCGCCACCTAGCGTCGTTTTTTTACCATTAGAAAAACCGATAAGCAGAGGCCTGGAGTATATAGGGGGCTATGCCAACAGTATCGTGTTTTATCAAATTGTCAAATTCTCCGTATCAATTCGGAATTATTTATAGTGAAAATGTGCGGAAAACAAATCTCGATGCGTTAGGTGAAGAACGAACGACAGAGTTTCTTCCTGAAATAAAAGGCATGCGTTTATTTGTTTGGTATGTTTATTTTGGAAGTGTATTGGGCGTGATTGCCTCTGAACACAAACGATGGGAATGAACTTGAGCACTGTCTTCAACTCACCGATCTTGCAGGCAAATTGGAGCAAACTCATAATTATGGAAGCATGGGATTTTTAGATGACACTCACTTTCGGAATCATTATCAGATTCAGAAGAGGTACGAATTATGTTGTTTTAAGCAACTACAACGACATAAAGTTGAGACCAGAAATCAATGCACTGTTTTTGCAAAGTCTTCTAGAATTCATGCAATTGTCATTTATCTGAGATTCAGGTAGCTCGATTTTGCAGGTGAGGTGTCACCTAACACATGCAGAGCCTCCTCTACTTGGGAAGATAATCTTCAATGATTCCCATTCATCTTTAATAGAACTTTCATCAAAACTTCATTCTGATTCTGTGTGCTGCGTTTGTGATTTCTCAGAGATATGTCCGGTGTAGAGAGGGTTAAGTCCCTACTGGGAAACTTGGGCAAACCAACTCTCCGTGGCATCCGCCGCTGCCCAAAATGTGGAACGTACAATGGCACGCGCGGTATCAGTTGTAAGAATAAGGGCTGTGATGCGGTGTTCAAAGAGAAGAGTGAGCGCAAGAAACTGGGCAGCATTGAGGCAGTCAAGATTAACACCGGTTCAGTGACACAAATCTATTCTGTGAGGGCAAGGGACCGTGGTCCGGACTATCGAGGATTTGTGCAGCTACCCGCACTTCCAGACGATGATGGTGTAGAGGAGCAGACCCTGGCTAGGTGTTTCATGGACTCGTGCTTTCGGCCAAACGCCTCAGCAGCAGATCTCATTGACCCCTGTCAGCATATCCGGGCTACGCTGAGCTGCGAGACAGAGGCCGAGCCTCTCTCTCTAAAGAATTCGGTACTAAACTCGCTTCAGGTTACCAACGAGATCAAGCAAGCCATCTGGCTGTTGGCCACAGAGTCTGCAGGCCCATTGGTGCAGAGGGTGTCAAAAAACGTGATGGTGGTAAAGTGCAAAATCAACCCCAAACACCCTCTTGGATTCCTGCATTTTGCATTCTTCGAGACGATGAGGAACCGGGAGACACCTGAACACAGGTTTACGTGCAGCTGTCGAGCGTTCAAGGGGGCTCACCGGGCCGGCATTTTGAAGGAGGAATTACAGAAACGATGCGTCCACTTTTATGCCTGCTTATGTGCTTTTTCCAGTGATGAGAAGCTGGCAGAGGAATTTGCTTATTTCATCAGCTTGGATCTGACCACATGTTCTGGTATTTTTTCTTCATAGAATCCTATAGTTAATGTTTCGCTGCATGCAAAATGTTTTCCCCATTCATGGTTACATAATTTGTACTTTTAGCTTCAAAAATATTTCTTTTAAGACTTACAGTGTGTTTTATTCCCAGTATCACCGGAGCAACAGTTGTCTGCCTTCTTGAACGACCCCCAGCAATCTCATGTGGTCCCACTTGGTTGCAAACTGGAAGTGCTGGTGCAAGCGGAATTGTCAACTGGAAATCAGTCTAAAAAACTCAGAAAAGATGATAGCATAGGTATTTATTAGTCTCAACCAAATATTTTCTTGGCATCTAGCAAGTTGCCTTTGTCATTTACTGATATAATGTAATCAAAATGCACTTCAGATCTAAAAGAGGCATTCATCAAGAAACTCGATTTATTTTCCAAATTTTGTCTCAAAATGATAAAAAAAATAGCAAAAATACTTCAGAATTAGGGGTCGACTTGTAGGTACACTAGGTACAAAAATAAGGTGTCTAGTTTTTCGTGTAAAAGTGACAATTACTACTATACAAAATTTTAATATTTAATAAACATATGATACCTACTTTTCTTCTTAATCTAAGGTAAAGACACTAAGAAGTTGAATTGAATTGAGTTTATCATGCATTGTTTAAATTTGTTCAAAATTTTGGTGGTCAACTTATTCACAAAAATTTACCAAAAAAGAGAAATGTAGTAGGAAATTTGGAGCTCGCCGAAATATACAGTAAATAAATTCAATACTTTCTCTAGAACAATTTGTAAAACTAGAAAATGGATATTGAACCTAATTTTGTACATGGATTGATATGTATTTTCAGTTCAAGCCGGAAACACATTCTTCAGTCTTCCAGAGCCAGTGATCGGCCGACCTAAAAAAGCTGGTAAAAATTTGTGCGTAATTGCTTACCCTGTCGGTTTTATATGTTTCATTTTATTTTGAAATAAACTGGATTCATATGTAATGTCATCATATTGAATTCGATGGTGGTGATGTGGAACTATTTACGTGATCACCTTTTGTTATTGCAAAAGAAGGATAAAAGGTGTTGTAAACAACTTTCACTTTTGCAACGTCATTATGTTTCTCTCATTCAGACCAATTGTGCACATTAAACTTCCAACAGCTAATAAGATAAGCACCAAAATATCCACTGAAGTCTTTTTGCACCAGTAATTCATGATTCTTCCGCTATATTCACTTATGTCCATTGCTTTGCTCAAGCACGACATCAATCCCATGTCGATAGGGTTTTCCTTGAGACTTTGCCTCGATTTGGGGACTCCTGAAATCCCTGGAAATAGTTGGAGCTAAACTGGTTGATTGACGAGGGTTGGCGATACTTGAAGCATTATATGCATAATAATGGAAACTATATAGCCGACTATAAGTTTTTCACCAAATTTTTATTTCCCTAAATCTGCTACGTCATTGTCAAATTAGGTGCAGTGCCAGTCGACGAAGCATCTGTCTCCATCACATTCTACCAATGGCTGGCCAGCATTACGGAGCGAATCAATCAAACTATGCACTACCAGTTTGATGGTAAACCTTATTACTATTTATTAAAGGGATACTTTGCCATATTCTGAAACAAAATCTTGAATCTTTCAAATTTTTATTTGATGAGAAACAATACATTTTTCGGGTTTGATCTTGAGTTCGGAATAGACATGTGCCGATAATCTTAATCACCTGTTTTGTGTTACAGGTAATCCTGAACCGCTTGTCTTTCACGTTCCACAGATGTTTTTCGACTGTTTACAGCAGCGCATTTCTACTGGCTACAAGAAGAAAAGGCTTCCCAATTCGACCACTGCTTTCGTTCGCAAAGATGCACTGC
This sequence comes from Julus scanicus, assembly GCA_034698625.1. NCBI lineage: Eukaryota > Metazoa > Arthropoda > Diplopoda > Julida > Julidae > Julus > Julus scanicus. The sequence continues at coordinate 11,958 of JAQGBW010003793.1, read as the reverse complement.
CTTTGGGTACATTCTCAAAGTATACGTGGCAAATTACAAACGTGTTGCACGTCAAGCAGATTTTTGATACCCCAGAGGTAAATCATTGTGGGATCTTTCGAACTGTAACCTTGAATTAACAATATATATTTTCATTGAACCTTGCAGTGGATTTGTCATAATATTCAAATTCAAATTATATCTTCATAGTATGTATTAACTTTCAACACTCAAAAGTAGCAACTATTTATGGTAAATGGCTTGCTTAACATTTTATGCAACATTCCACCTGTTACGTTGTCACACAAGTTTAATAAACATGAACAGTACTTGTTAATGTGTTGAAATTAATCCTTAAATAATAGATATTAACCCTGATCTTTTATTCATCCAGATGCCACTCGAAGTAACCCGCAGCTTTGTCGAAAACAGGGATGGAACGTACGACCTGTATGAAACACCGTTACCCACCGAAAACTTTCCCGATTCATCTCGTAAAAGCGATGCTCCGCCACCCATACGACCATTCGAATTAAAGACGTTTCTCAAAGTTGGTGAGTCACTCCATCACTTGAAACATCAGGAAAAATGTGCATGGCATGCACTTGTGTTAGCAACCGTGTTATCTGGCTTGTTTTGTGAATTATGCACAACTGCCATAAATAAACCACACAAAAACCTTTATCCAAGTAATCTGGATGATTTGAGGTTCCACTGTAATTGAAATTGCTTAAAATTTAAATTATAGTCAATTGTGGGTACATTGTTATCTAACATTTGCAAAAAACTTAATCAACAAATGTAGACTATACAGAATATTCAAAAGTATAATTAGACACTTGATTATTCAGGGATGGTTAAAAAGGTTGTGTACTGCATCTAAAGGATCTCCATTGTTGCACTCTGGAATCCAGGATTTTAATTTAATAATTTAATTAATGGGGTTGCACTTTGAAATTTGAACATAAACCAATTGTTTTCTGCAACAGGCAACACCAGTCCTGATCAAAAGGACCCCACGCCCTTTGTGATCGAATGGACTCCTGGTATTCTTCCAAAAGTGAAAATCGGCGAATTGAGGCTGCAGTTTGAATATGGTCACCAGAGAAATGGACAGATAGAATACCGCACTCCTGTCATTTCTCAAATCATCCAACTTCAGCAGATTTCTTAAATTGACGTCATTAAATTTGCAAATGTCAGCGTAGCAAGTTTTAATAAAGTTTTGTGATCTTTCAAAAATACTATTATTTTACTTGATTTTATTATTTATTTTAGGTGCCAAGGGATTGCACACTGTTTTGTTCCACTTATCCAAATAAAATCCATCACATGTTATCTTTCACATTTTTATTGAAAGTACATTAAAACAAACCAGCCTCGGCCGGGTAGCAAACCCGCATACTACGAAGCGCTCGACCGTCAGCGACGGCGAAATAAGAGATGTAAATAGAAATGTATTAATGCACAGATTTTATCAATATTAATGATATTTTTGCACTACTCTGCTTTCAAGTGTTCTACACTGGAACTTCCCTAACTCTTTGATTCATAATCACCACAGGCAAAATTATTGTCCGTATTATCGTTATGTATTTCGTTATGCGAGCTTGACTCTGATTGGATGCTAATCGGGGTCGATTCAGGAGTTCGGTAAACCAACCACTCGTTGTTCTCAGATGCAACATGCACATCACGGAGTTCGGTGGTTGAAGACAGACATTGTAAGATGCCTTTAGTGAGAACTTGGTGTATCAGCGATTCGGCATATATCCTTTGCGTGTCAGTCATCTTTTTCAGTTTTTGGATCACATTTACACCAACTGCTTCAAATTCGTCCATGTTCCTAGTGCTTTGGATTGCTTCGGTTAACGTTTTCAGGAATTTTTGTTTCTTAATTCTCTTAGAGAATTGGGTCTTTTTCCGCTTTAAGAATGTGTTGGTAGTGTAAGACTGCCAAATAAAAATGTCAAAATTTAAAAGATTTTCCTTTTTGACATATATATATATTAAAAAACTAAATTAATTTTCATGGGCAATAAATGAAACTTACTTCAGCAGTTTCCGATTCCATGCCATCGTCGCTAGACTCCTCGTTTTCGTGCACTTCTACGGGCATTTCGATCTGTTCTTCGGGAGCATGTGGCATTGTATCGTGCGCTACGATGTTAAGCTCGTCACAATAGTTATAACTTTCTGTTGGGCTCTCCTGATCTTTGATAAACTTTAGAAGATCATAGTACCACAGTGAAGGTACTTGCACCGAATCCAATGTTCCACTTCTTTTGGACTCTAAAGTCTGTAAAAATTGCAATTAAAAAACAATTAAATTCAAATTGTTTTGATATCTATACAGATATGTCATGAACTTACCTTGTTCAATTCTTTTCTGAAAGAACCTCTCAAACTTTAGATTCGGCCAACAACCCATTCCCGATTTGCTTCAGGAAATACTTTTCTCGATAGGTCGACAAGCCGGTTATAAGCCAAGCGTTTGAGGAATCGGTTGGAGTAATCCTTGCTTTTAATCTTCCACAGGCATGGATGCATGCGATATTCGGTTAAAAATTCCTTGACAAACTCCCTCGACCAACTTCTGATGTCACTCATGGTTTAGCGCAAACTTGGCAAGTGCCTCTTCCTGACATGAGTAGCAAATTAATATCAAGAATTGATTTTTCCGCTTCACCAGTCTATTTACGAATTTGCCAAAATCCCTTAAGATGTATGCGTTCCATAACTTTTCAATTATTTTTCAAAAACTGAAAAAATATAATTTCCTATAAAATAAGAAAAAACTGCATGCTGTAGATATATTTTTTTATCAGATGCAGATAAGGAGAAAAAATTAGACAATCACATTTAAATTTTAAAAATGTATTTTCAACAATTATTTGCAAATGATACTGTAAAAAATGTTAATATCATAATCATTTAACAGGGATGGATACAAAAATAATAAAGAAGGGCTTCAATAATAAATTAATTAGGTAATTAACTTATTATGCAATATAACTTACATATTCGTACTTATAAGTTCATTAATTTTCTAGAATTTTTTTGACTGACACATTGGCAAAGTTTTTTTTTAGAAAAAAAGATTCAACATCCTTTCATATTTTAAGTAATATATTCATAACAGGCATAATATATATGCTAGAAATTGTAACGTTTTAAAGTTTGGTCAAATGCATTTTGCAGTTGTTGTTGTTTTTTTTTTTTTTTTTTTTTTAATTAATACATTTTTGTATTTTGGGGCCAATTTTAAATCAAGAATTCGTGGTTTTCAAAAAATTAATATTTTACTGCTGATTGAGTGCTTTTCCAAATTTAATTGAAAATCGGATCTAACTGTTTATAATTTATGATATATACTTTCAATTTAAGCTAATTATTGTTCAGCTTTTAAAAAATTATTAAGTGCATATGCAAGAAAATGCATGAAAACTTTTAATTATTGAAAAATTCGTTTTTAAAATTTTAAAAAAGAAATGCACAATTTGGTCTCTCAAATTTGGTCACCCATTAGGAAAAAACCATGGCAACATGATTTTGTTATTACATTATTAAAAAAAAAATTGTATGTATACAGCACTAGAAAAAAGAACATATTACTTATATGATTGACCCGGCCAAACATAAATTTTCGGTACTAAAAATGCATAAAAACTACTAAAGATCATTAACATGCATCTATTTTTTGTTAGATGGTCAAAGTAGGAAGAAATATTTGGTTGTCAATTAATTACTAAAAGCATGTCAAACAGAATTCATAATGTCAAAATCTGTGCTGATGACATTCGACAAGGCCAGATAAAAATATAAAACGATATTATAATTCTACATATAAACTGTGAAAAGTTTTTAAAAATAATGAAAACGCGTATTAACTTGCCAATTAATATTCGAACATTAAGTACTATAGCTAACAAACCTTGAAGAATTCGGTTCAACGCAATCCTGACTAGAAATCACTCGCGAAAGGGGTTTTCACGCGGGATTGTCGTCTGCGAAATTATGGCGTCACGAGCGATTATTGAAGAGGATAATAGCAACTTTACAAAATTCAGTTCAATTCTGTACACGTAACTTAATTCAAAAATAAATATACCGTAATTCCTGTCTAATTTCATCCAGTGTAAATGAATAACCTCGCTAAAAGCATACAATGTGTACATGAATGAACCTGTCCGAAACACATTTTTCACTGATCCCAAGCATATGCATTTAGACTGGTTCTACTGTAGTCTCAAATTTATAGTTGTTTTTTGTAAAAATTGCAAGTTTGTGTCACTTGCTGACTATCAATTCGCCATTAATTTACCGTTCGCAAACAAGGATACGCTTAAATTAGGATTGTTTCAGTAAAGACAAGAACATAAATGTTCAACGTGAGTTTCCACGTGAGAGAAACTCAAGATGCTCTCTATAGACACAGTTCACAATGTAGTATGTGCAAAAATGCGTGTGCTACTGTTCGAGAGCTGTCTCTGATAGCAGCTTGCAAAATATGACCACGTTCGAATTTTGAGAGCAGCTAGCTGTCGAGAGCTAGATAAAAAATGTAGCAAAAACGTCCTGATGATGGCCTTTCTTTGATAGCAGCAGAGCATTAAGGAGATGCTGTGGAATATGAGATGTGACAAGTAACTCGCGAAAGTTAATCTCACGTGGAAAAGTTGCACAGAAAAGATTTCAAGCAATGGCATGAAAGAGTACGAAAGTATTTTTGAACTAAGCTGGGTGGTATGATTTTGGCGATGTAAAAACATAGCGAAAAAATAGTGAAAAAGTACAATATTTTTATTGCAAGAAACTTCCATCATGCTGACATTATTTACAAAGGTGGTACCATACAAGTGACTATCCATTTGCAGCATAATAAAAACCTGTACCCCATGCTCTGAATCAAGAGTCCTCTTTGTTTGCCAATTTGTTAGCAATGATGAACCTTGATGTGTCGTATTCTTCAATTTTCTTTTTAATTTGCTTCGGGGTAAGCTGATAATAGTTTCTTGGATCTCTTGCCATTTGCTAAAAACAACAAGTTTGTAAGAGGGATTAGCAACGTAAAGGGATAGAAGGAACCATTTATTCCGGACAAACATATAATTGGGAGATAAAGCCCTGATGCAAATTATTTATTTTAAATAATGCCAAGACCCTTGTGCAACGGACCTTTTATTAATGATACTGCATGAAATTATTCAAACAAACATTTTTAACACATGCACTTCCTTACCTTGTAGTTTTCTCCATACTTTTCCCTCATGTATTTGGCTAATAGGGCCACATCATTGGAAACACGAAAATCCGTGTTCATTGGCCTGGCAGCCTCTTTTTCCAAAGCTAAAAACAAGACATGGAATTTAACAAAGTTAACATGATTTTCTAGATGCAATGCTTGTCTAGCAGATGGCACTACAACAAAAGAACTGTTACCTTCAAGAACAAATTGCTTTTCAGCGCCTTTCAATTTCCTATTTTTCTTTGGCCGTTCAACAGACTTGGGTGTATCCGATTCTTGTTTTCCAAAGCTCTGCTTCATTAATTCCTGTAAGGTACATTTATGAATAAATATCAAGGGGGGGAAGAAAACAGTCAATGCCACAAACGTTCGCACAGGTTTTAAGATGTTTCCTCACAGGAAAATTTGCACGACAACGACGCATACAATGAAATTGTTGGTTGGTTGGTGCTTAGGGGCTCAAAAAACTGGGAATAAATAAAACTGCCCAGTTTTCCCAATTCCTGGTTTTTCTGGGTAGATGAGGAGTTTTCCATGGGCGGTTTGGAGGTGCACTGCTTTCCTATGAGGAAACATCCGGTCACCGTTCCCATAAACTGTTTTTGCAATTTTGTAAGATAGGTTTTTACTCCTTTCAAACGGAGGGCCATATATTACGCCAAAGAGCACCAAGTGCCATGATGCTCATAGCAACTACTTCGTTGTATACGTTTCATGGGGAATCGAATGGATTTCCCTCCGAGTAGAATGTTCGAGGCAAAGGTGTCACCATCCTATTAGTCTATCATTTAATTCCTGCAGTTGGGTATCTGTTTTTAGGTTTTCATGGAACCCTAGTAGAGATGTCAGTGCTTTTCCATTCCAGGTAGCAGTCACTGGGCCAAGAGCTGGGCAGGTCAAAACATATGAAACAATAGGATTTTCTTACCATGACGCCTGGTATTCTTATGCTGCGGTTGGGATCCGACGCTAGTCCCATCAGTGCCATGTTTTCGTGAACCCCTTTATTAGCTTCCCAGTTCTCCTTGATCACTGCACTGTACAAAATCAGGTTAATGAGATTAGTCCTAATACTTTGAATTACAACAAGCAACAAACAGATATGCTACTAGGTAAAAGCAATGTAAATGTTTTCATGATTTTACGATAGTGAGTTTCATGCGTGTTGTTTATTATTAAATCGAACAACAAGGTCATGTTTATAGCTCATTGCGTTTACCGTTGCAAGGTATAGTATAGCACATGTACTTTTTTGTCTAACTTACCATTTAATATGCGGCAACTTTTTGGACTTCTTCCATTCTCTTTTACGGTTCTTGCCGTAGTTAAACTTCTTCCTCAAGCGTCGTTTTTTACCGTTCGCCTTTCCCATAGTTAATTTGAAGACCAAAAATTAAACAAAAATTCACACCAACACTACTGCACGTGGGACAATCGGTCAGCCATATTGCAAAAGCAAATTCAATGCTGTCACTCAACTTGTACCATTAAAAAAAAAATTACTATGTTTTCATATAAATTATATACGATAATGATTTAAAATTTAATAAGATGATTTTATTATTATTTTAATTTTCTATACAGTGCCCATTTTGAAATATAGTTTAAAACGCACACATAGTCAAGATCGAAAGCTGAGGAGTCCCAATATGGCGGCTATGGTTCGGGAAATAATTAATCAAATCAATTTTAGTTATTAAAACTTATTAAAAATGATCATAGAAGTTGCAAAAAAGGCATTTTATTTTATTTCAAAATACGAATTACGTGTCATGAATGTGTTTACATTAATTAATCAACATGATGAGGATTTTTTCTCTAGTCGCGTGCAATCCGAAATATTCAAGCAGCTCCCAAGTGCCATTCGAATTTATAGCAGTATATATGGTCAGGTGATTTTATACTCCTTGGAAGTTTCACGTCTCAACTTTTTTTTTTTACCGAAATGAGATTTTATTTTGAGAGTTACTTTAAGAATTTCAGTGCTTTATCGAAAGTTTAGCAGTTCCTCACGACGATATCTTGAAGATGGGGTCGTCGCTCAGTGCGCAGTCTGATAACAGTGGTAAGTAACGAGCTGTCCACGTCTTCTATTTTCAACTAATTAGGCTTACTGAAGCGTTCCCAGGCTAATTAATTAAGCGTTCAATGTTCTGTTTGGCCTTCCAAATGTCGGCATTACCAACAATTTGAGCAAAAAACAGTAGGGCTAAATGGCTAGAGCCGCCATGGAGTGCAGGGGTCGGACTACCGTTCGAAAACCTGTCCCTTGCATGGTGACAAGTGCTAGCGGAAGCAGGGAACAGGTTCATGACCCCGGGCAAGATGAAAAGAAGGTTATTTGGGTTCGAAAAAATGGAGGATGGCGGCGTCCTGTGCTTTCCGTGTTAGATAATTTTAGAAATATAGAGCAATCTCATAAATAAGCTGTAGATGAATTTTTGTGTTATGTCAACCGGTTTGATTTTTGTGTTATGTCAACCGGATTGCTTTTTGTGTTACGTCAACCTGATTGGTTTTTGTTTTTTATGTACACCTATTGGTAATTTTCCCGAAATTAGTGGGTATTTTTTGGCACTATCAATCGTGCAAGTCAAGGCCGTATAGCTATGTGATCACATTTGGGGGGAGATATGGTTCAAAAATCGCGGATCCTGGTTGAAATTTGTAAAATTTATTGGAATTCGGGGGGATCCATCCCCATGATCCCCACCATATATACGGCCTTGGTGCAACTATTATTCTAGAATATATTGCACCTTTATTTTATTAAGGAATGTCTATATAACTCGCGTTATATTGTTGTTGTTGTTGTTATTCCTGACCTGTTGATCGAAAATTCCAACTAGAAATTAGTTTGCTGACATTTTTAATCTAGTGATGATTTTACGTATTTTCTGTTGGTATACAAAATGAAAATAATTCAAAAAAATTCCTTTGTTAAAACTGTTTTTTTTTTTTAACACCATTGTTTTGAAAATTTAGCAGAAATGCCTGCATATTTCTGATGATATTTTTCTCAAATTTCCTAATAACATAGTTTGTAAAATTGATTGGCATTCGAGGATTGACACTTAAGTTTAAACATGATTATTTGATAATTGATAACTTGTACCCCTTTTTTGAGGAGATTGCAAGGCTTATTTTTTTTGGTAATGTGTTTGAATGTCAAACTACTCTATTTATGTTGGTATGCTCTCCCTATATCAATAAATGTTAAGCCATTTAAAAAAACATCAATTTATGGGTTGTAACCTGTTTTGTGTCTGTCAAGGCTGAGCAATTGTTGAGTCTAAGTTTCTGTAAACACGAGCAAGTTCATAGTCAAGGTGAAACTGTTTTCAAACTGAATATATTAACATTGTGTGTCTGATTGCAGTCCATAAATATAACCTAGAATACGGTATCCCATAGTTGTTTTTTCAAGGAAATTTTCTTGTTTTAAATCACACAACAACAAAAAACCAAATGGCTGTTTAGCTTACATGCATTCATATTTGCGTGCCTGAGATTTGCAGATTATTTATTTTTAGACATGTTATTTATTGTTCAATTCACGTTTCTATTATGAATTGTTTTGGTTTTTGATGTTACAAACAATTACAGGGAAATCTTAATAAACATTATATTCCTAGTAATGTTTTGGAGAATCAGAAATTGTATTGTAAATTTTAATTAAGCAGCTTCTAAACAGGCAAATCTTGTTCAGTATGGTGATGTTTTAATTGCCAACGAAAGCTATATATAGCAGTCTCGCTTTGCATACAATTCTCAGAAACTGCTCCATTGTTGAATGTTTAAATATCAAAAGGTCGCGACAAATGATGAGCTCGTTTTAGCCAAAACTGCTTCATCCTGGATAAAATGGATGGTTTACGTGTTAGTTTTATCCTGGATTGCTAAAGTAAAGCAATCTAATTGAGTGACAATGAAAGAACAAAAAGTCACGTTGTGATAAGTTAATTGTATTAACAGTTTCGATATTAAATAAAATAAAGAACAAACAAACAAATCAGGCTTTTATGTTTGGAGATTTTCGTTTATCGAACTTTCCAAGTTAATAAATCCATGAACTGATTTGTATGATATTCCATTAATATTTGCTTTTTAAAAGTATATTTAAAAAATATGCCGTTAAAATTTTAATTTTTCTGTTTCTATATGGTGGACACATTCTAAAGAATACTTTGTAAAAAAATGCAGTAAAAAACGTACAGCGCATTTGAAAAATTTGGAGTTTGGTTCCAAAAACAAAACAGGTTAGTACAACCTTAGCTAAAAGTCTGGAGTACCCTTGATTTTGCTGAATTAATTTAGACCCTTTAAGACCTTTTGCATTAAGCGAGTTTCTCATAAAGGGCCGTTCAAAAAGCACGTCTCCGAAATTTCTTCAAATTCTCGTGTACAATTCCAATTTCACTAACCTTTAAAACTTAAACAAAAAATCCAAAAACTGAAAAATATCATTAGTGGACTTTCTCCTTGTCCACAATGGTGTCATTATTTTTACTTTTATTTAAAGGTTCCCTTTGAACTTTAGCATTCTAACAACCAACACATTTCAACTAAAATATTCAACAACAAATTAGATAGCTAATATTTACATGAGAAAATAAACTACATACTACAAGGGGATTCGAATCCAATAAATGTTTTACATTTAGGTCAGGGGTGTTCAAGCTGCCCAAGGGTCACTTGTGGCTGGTCAAAAAGTCTTTTGCGATGGCTCACCTCCCCACAGCATCATTTTTTTTCTCTTCTATTTGCTTATTTTTATATACACTGTGAGTCATAACAAAGTAGAATCCAATAACAAAAATCACATCTTCGTGAAAAATGCTTAGATTTAAATGAAATTTGGCACTTACATGGAACAATAGTGTAAGAACAAAAAACTTATTCTGGACATGCGACAGACAAATCTCGGATTTTTTCATTTTTCAACAAGACCGTGCTCGAGAAACAGTTGAACTACTGCAACAGGAAACTTCACTGTTCATCGAACCCAACCACTGGCCACCAAACAGTCCGGACTTGAATCCAGTGGACTACACAAATTTGGTGAGTTCTTCAGGAAAAGGTTTACAAATCGAAGATTACTAATATCGAAGACTTGAAACTATCGAAGACTTTACTCCTGGCTTGTGTAAAGGCCACCGGAGAACATTTTGAACACATTTTATAATTAATTTTGATTGCTACACTATGGTTTTATGTAAGTGCCAAATTTCATTTAAATCGAAGCATTTATCACGAAGTTTTTTTTTATTGGATTCTACTTTTTTATGACTCAGTGTAAATGTGGTACATATTAAGGTGAATCACAACCCTATCACTTTCATCGGGTGAAATTTTAAAACACAATTTCAGCCAAACAAAAAGAGATTAAATAAAAATAAAAATTGTTAAAAATAGCTAAGCTTGATCAATCGGCAATTGTATAGCTTTTTCGTTTTTGACTTTGAAATGGTAGATTTTTTAAAAATTAATAAACAAGTTTGAAAAATGTCCGTTAATTTACCCACGCTGCCAGCAGGTGGCCGCACGAGAATTCAAATTAACGGACATTTTTCAAACTTGTTTGTTAATTTTTAAAAAAATCTACCATTTCAAAGTCAAAAACGAAAAAGTGATGCAATTGCTGATTGATCAAGCTGTTTTAAACAATTTTTATTTAATTTTTTTTTTGTTTGGCTGAAATTGTGTTTTAAAATTTCACCCTTTGAAAGTGATAGGGTTGTGATTCACCGGGCTATTTATACTTCTATTGCAGGCTGTATATCTTCAATATGGCAGCAGCCAAAAAAAGTCTGATTGCACAAAATTGGAGTTAATATGTGAGATTTATGTTTTATAATCGCCCAAACAAAGAACATGACGTGCGATGGGATTACTGGAATCCTCCTGTTTCACTTCCTATTAAATCAATTTCTATTCGCTGCTGCTGTATTGATGCTACATAACCTGCAATGGAATTATAAATCACATGCATTATATTTTCAAGTTGAAGAAAGCTGTAGCCTATAGCTTACGTTGTACATAACTTTGAAATTAATTGTCTTGATTTTGGCGAATTGGATGGGTGGGGACAAGGGGTGTTTGGCCCTTTGTTCAATTTTTGCGATGCATTATGGCTCGAGACTAAAAAAGGTTGGACTCCCTTGATTTAGAATTTAAGGTGTTTTTCATTTTCTGAACGTGTTGGATTAAAGAGTTCCTTTTAAATAATGAGACCGTGTTATCTGAAAATCTTCCACAAACTGTAAAAAACATCATTCTTTTATGATCAACTTTTGTTTAATTACAATTAACGATAATGCCAATTTAATTTTCTAAACCACAATGCAGCTCTAATCAAGTTAAGACGAGTATTTTCACATTGCGGCTACCCAGTTAAAAGTATCCATACATTTTACAGGATAAGTAGAGTAAATTAGAAGGAAATGTCGAGGTAAAATGATCAAAATGATGGAACCTTCTGTATCTCACCCACATAACTTGGAAAAAAACGGAATTGAGTCACGGGGCTACGTGGGATAGTGGTTATGCTATCAGGTTTTCAAACAAAGATTTTGGGTTTGAATCCAGGGTCAGCTGTCTTGACTGCGTTTTTTCCATGTTTTGCACAACGAAAAAGGAGGCAAATGCCAAGGTTTTAAGGGGGATCACAACCCTATCACTTTCAATGGGTGAAATTTTGAAACACAATTTCAGCCAAACAAAAAGAGATT
>JAQGBW010003792.1:0-15341 GCA_034698625.1 Julus scanicus | reverse complement strand
CTCTACCCATTTACTATCCTCCCACTTGTGAACCAGAGTCTTAATAGTCTGGTCCGAATCCGCCCACTTCCCCTTGACGAAACCTTTGAATCCGAGTCTCACCCCATACTTTTTAACCTTACGCAACCATTGGGTACACCAGCCCCGACCTCTAATAAGCTCGTAAACTTGCCGTGCTGGGTAAGACTTGTTAAGGGTCCACAATTGCCTTAGGTAAGTCAACTTACTTATCATTTCACGAGACTAAAAGCTCGACCATCCCATCTCACCCTGCAGGGCTTCCACTGCGGTGAATCTGTTGGCCCAAAGGGCCTTCCTGGCATTCTGTCGCTGCATACATTCCAGCTCCTTGTTGATACTTGCTGCATAGCATATAACATCGTTCGCATACGTGGTTGCGGGCACGCCAACGCCCTTCCATACCCCGCGGACAATTTCATACTTAGAGAATGAATGAAACGCTAATTTTTGGAGTAACACCCCCATGCGACGCCCTTTAACTAGTACTTTGCTTTCCATCGCTAAGATGTACTTCTTACTATTCTGCAAGATCACCCCTAAATACAGGTACTGTTCCACTTGATGTACTGCTGCCCCATTTAACACCCATACCCGCGCAGCTGGTACCGTCTGAACCCCATTCGTCACTAAGACCCCTGATTTATCCCCCCCCCAATTCTAGAGCATACTGTACCCCATATTGCCCTGCAATATCCAGGAGCTGTTGAAGTTCATCACAATCCTCCGAGAAAAGGCATACATCATCACATTGCAGCAAACCTGGCAATGTGTTCGTCCCAAATTTATAGCCCAGCCCTGAAGACTGTAAGGACACCCCCATATAATTGATGTACAACAAGAATAATACTGAGGATAGCAGGCACCCTTGTCTCATGCCTTTGTTAACCTTAATTCCCTTTGTTTTAAAGTTGCTCCACTGTATGGCATAACTTATATCCTCATAAAGAGACATAATGGCCTTCACCAACAAATGAGAGATCCCAAATGCAATGAGCAGTCTCCAAAGAATGCCCCTGTCCACATTATCAAAGGCTCCCTTGATATCTAGGAAAGCCACCAACAGTGGCCTCGCCCGTTTTGCCGCAACTTCCAAAAGTTGGGTTATGACAAACAGATTGTCACTTCCGCGCCATCCCTTTTGAAACTTATTCTGGAAGGATACCAGTCTTGCGCTTGCGTCAAGCTCCTGTTGAAGCCTATCACGTAGCAGGCCAGCATACACCTTATAGGCACAACTGCTAATAGCAACCAGTCAGTAGCTACCAAGGTCTGCCTTGTCTTTGCCCTTGATTTATGGATCAAAGAGATTCTCGTGTTACCCCAATCACTGGGTACTGTACCCCTTTCCAGCAGCCAATTGAATATGTCGGCTAGCATTTGCATGCCTTCTTTGCACTGAAACTTCAGAAATTCAATGGGGATATTATCTTTTCTCACGGCTTTTCCACATTTTAACCGCTGTTGTGCAACTACTACTTCCTGAGTAGTAATACTACCCCAGCTAAGAAGACTGGAGTCGTCACCCCACTCAACTGTCCCACTTTTGTCCAAGGCATCACTAGGTGAGACAAATCTTGTGGCATATCCTTCAAGCAGACTGATAACTGCATTCCTTGCAGTTTGAATTTCCCCTTGCTCATTTGAATACCGACAGCCTCGATTACCAAACACCGTCGCCGGTCCTTTACATACCTCCAGTACCGTTTACTGGCTTCTCTACCCTCATGCAAAATGGAGGTCCATAAAACGCGGTCCTGTGTGGCCTAAGCACCCTGCCACAAGGGCCTTTGCAACCTCCTTAGTCTCTTTGTACCTTTTCCATGCGGCAGAGGTTTTCTCCAAAATGTGGTCTTTTAAAACATGCCTGTTTTCACTACATGCGGCTTTCCGAGCCTGAATTGCATAGCGCACATCAGGACTCAGCACAATCCGCGAATGACCACGCCGCCTGTAGATGTTTTGCAGGACAATGGATTTACCTGAGTTGACCACAGCATCCCTCCATAACGTATAATTGCTTCCATCGTTGGACCCCAATTTCTCATTCATTTGTTGTGCAAACAAATCCCAATCTGCATCCTCAGAAATGGCCCAGCGTTTTTTATTTACATACTGCGGAGTAAGAGCTTTTGGCACTCCCTATGTTGATCGCTATCCATACAAAGTGATGGTCAGAGACTAGTCCTATGTTATTTGCCTCATCCACCACCATTTTCTTAATCCTCTCAACAAGGGCAGCTCCTATTAACATATAGTCAAGCGTGTATACAACTATGCCATTTGTCCAAGTACCTCTCCCCTCACAATCTTGCAGCAGATTCCCTATGACCAGCTCATTGCTTCCTGCAAAGGTACGAAGAAGTTTACCATTAATGTTGTCATGCACATCCAGTTCACTTAAGTGCCCATTAAAATCCCCCATAACTAATACCTTGAACCCTTGCCCTTCTAGAGCCTCAATGTCATTTGCCAGACAAGCGTAAATGCCATTATTCCAAGAGATATTGAAGCCCTCCACTGCCATGTACACGACTCCCAGTGCCAATTTAACCTGTGAACCACATAAAGTCATCCAGATGTGTTCTGTGCCCGAACATGCAAATTCTTTCATATTCAGGGCCCTCCTCCATGCAATCATTAAACCGCCCTTCTGTTTTTCATCATGTTCCCTAGAGAGTAGCCTATAGCAGATACCATCCTGCTCCTGTAACTCCTCCTCACCCCGTAGATGAGTTTCTGCCAACCCGATGATGTTAAATACCTCGTTTGAGATCAGTGCGCCGACTTCCTCCCATTTGACCCTATTTCGCAGCCCATTCACGTTAGCAAATCCAATTTTTAAGCTTGGGCCATCTTTCATTCGGTTTCGAATGCTCCTCCCTTCTTTGACTTTCGGCAGCATGATAGGAGTCTTCCTTATTGCCCACTAAACCAACCATGAAAGTCTCATCTTGGGGTAATACCTCTGCCTGGAATGGCACTTCTACCCCCACATGTATAAAATCTGAAATCCCCCGGGCCCTGCATCTCCCCAACTCCTTCGAAAAAATTTCCCTACCCCAGTACCTGGCCTGCTGCCTTTAATCAACTGAGGCTCGTCCCTCAGTTTTTTGAGGCCTTCAGACTCTGCGCCACCCTTGCCCATCTATCCGCCAGTACCCCGCTCCCCAATTCAATCAAATGTAGGCCATCCATAGAAAAGAGTTGACGATTCGCAGAAAAAAACTCCCAGTTATCGACATATTTCACCTTTTCCTCTTGACACATATCCCGCATTAGGAAGTGGAGTTCCAAAGCCTCCCGCCTGAAGGTACGTCTGGGCAGCACTAGGGAAACAAGCACTTTAATCCCCCTGTCCTTAAATAAATGAAGTATTTTCCGGTAAGCACCTATAACGTTGTCCGGGCATCTTCTCCATACGTCGTTGGTTCCTAGATGCAGCAGCACTCTCCTGGTGTTTGTCCTGCAGAGGGTAAGATCCCCCTCATGCTCAAAGAAGCTGCGCAGTGACATACTTCCTTCTGCCGCGTTGACAATTTTCCACTGATTACGTGTTGTAGCCACAGTCTCTCTTAAGTCTGCTACCGCATTTCTTGCTATGGAGTCGCCGACCACAATCCATTCCACGCGTGGTGATTGTGGAATTACCGACCTGCGCTTCTGATGAGCTTGCAAACTTAAGTCCTCTGCCGGCCAGGTGCGTTAGGGCTGCGATGTTCTCACCCCTGTTGAAGACTCCTCTAAACTTATCTTTGGAGACAAATCATGCAAGCACACATACCCCGTTGGGGTATGTGTGCTCACTTCCTGCATTACTACCCTGGCCTAATGGCACTTCGCTTCGAGCTGCAACAGAAGTAACTACATCTTCACTATGAATGGGGTCGCTCACCATGATAGGCACAGCATTGTTAATGGGAGCCTCCGGCACGGCTTCATTGTCGCTAGGGGTTGAGTCACTCACCAATAGAGGAACCGCTTCATTTGACCTCCTGCCTGACCTTCCAAATGAATCCGTTCGTGCCAGCACCGCATCGCCGACCGGACTTACGACACAACATTTTTCCATTTCCACTGGTAACTCCAGGTATGCAATCCGCTCCGATAGCCTTGTCACCTCCGCAAGAAGGCTCCCTAAAGACCTCGTCAGTTGATTCAGGTCTTCGCTCTGCATTCTCCATTGCCATAAAGCCGAGCAGCATGCCGGGCACATCCAGAAAGGAGTACTCGTCTTCTTGGGCCTACCTCTATCGTTCGCCACCCCACCTCTTTTTCTCCCGACGCTAATTAGCCCAACGCAGCTCTGATGGTGCGAAACCAAACAGACATTACCTTTCGACCCAGACCGGAACGCTATCGTCGATAACTTTGCCGTCTTCACCAACTCCGGACATCTTACACCCCTCAAGACATGTCTTGACTGACACTAACGCCATTGTACGAAAAATTATTGACAGACCTATAAAAAAGACCTGAGTCTACAATAAAGGACCTGAGTCCTAGACCTAAACTTGTGCAGCTAGAAAGCAACTACCCTACAACCAAGAAAACAACTACCTTGCAGACTATAGCATACCACCCTGCAATCTAAAAACAATTACCCTACAGACCAGATAACAGCTACCCTTCAAACTAAGGAAAATTCCTAACAATCTAAAAGAACCTTACCAGTCAGCTTAAGAATCGAAACCAAAACCCTAGACGTCCGATACAATGCAGTGCAGTGCAGTGCAGAGTTTACAAGTAGGCCTACCACGTCAGGGTGAATTGTTGGACGCTTTTAGATGAACTCCTGGTGAAAATCAGATGTCCAAATGTTTAGAAAATGGCAATCCCGTTCGAGGTCGTTAGCTACACCCACAATTCCAAAAATTGGCACTAGAAAAACGCGAATGACGCCTAAATACCTGAAAAAATTTCAAGGCACGTGCTCACAAGCCACCGTAATGACCCCGAGTTTCCCACGTGCACTATACAAATATGCTTAACAAAATCCTAAGATTAAATAATGCCCCAACCTGGCATTAATATAAGGCGATTAAAATACCCAATAAACTAAATAATAAATAACAAATAATAAAACCAAACAGTATAAACTTAGCTTCGCGTGCGAGCGTCCATCCATTCATTCCCTCAGTCCTATCGCGTTTTCAAAAAGGTCGAATAAAAGGTCTAATATTGTTGACATGCGCCACCAGGCGGCGCACTATGTTACAATTTCCCGCGCTCGTTTGTATTTTAACCTGCGCTGGATTGGATCTTATTATTTTCATTAAAAAATGAGGGATGACAGCGAAGAGGAATTTTTAAATGTTAGCTACTTGCTTTAAGATGAGGAAAAAGTAAAAACAAAACTCAACGCAAAATATATAAAGATAAAAAGATCGAAATTAAAACAGTATTTAATTTTTTGAGGATTCCACAGATGTTCTTACAAATGACCAAATCTGCGCCTGACAGTCTTCGACACGAAAATACTGCACATTTTGAAATTACGAATTTAATTTTAATAGTACTGTTTATATTTTATTGTGATTTTGGTAGAAGCGCCATTAAAAACATGCACGCTATGCATCTGCCACCTGTCGTTGACTACAAGAAACGCTGCCGTAAATGCGGCCATGATTCTTTTCAAAAATCCGGGCCACATTTACGGCAGTGCGACTGGTGCGGCGCGGGAAAGTGTGCGCGCTTCCATTTATAACAATGTAAAGAATCCGTGGGCGGGATTCCTGAGGTTAGTGCGGCGCATGTCAGTGTGCGCGTACCTATAGCCCCATATAATATACTGGCCCTGCATTATCGTTTCTCGAATAAGAAAAAGTCGACGCTAGGTGACGACTGCAGTGTGTCAACGAAAACAACTCGTTGGATACGCATACTACACATTTTCAGCATTTATGTATTATTTCAGCACATCCTGGTTTTCTTTTTTAAAAAACACAATTATTTCATATCATATGTATATAGCAAAGCGCTTTGTATTTAGTTACAGTGGGCAAATAAGTCGAATAACGAATTTTCAAGCAACAACCAATGCAAAAAAAATGATTAGCGCCAAATTTGAATTAGTTAACACACAACTATCCATAGAACATACATGTACAAAGTACACATATATGGGAAGAAATACCTAAAAAACAACAGAATTTTGCACGTATTGAAAGATACGAGCCTACTTGTAATAATAAATACTACAATAGTGCTACCGTACTCTAGTGTCACCACCCAAAGTTTCTCCCTATCTCTTGTGTTTCCCAAAATTGGTCACACTTCTGAGATGCAACGTTAAACCCCTTTTACCCAAATACTGGCAACTTTACGATCAGGGTTCCTCGAATGGAATCCTAAGCCGGAGATCCTTCCGCCCAAGTCTAAGTACGAACCCCTTGTCTCAAGCCCTTACTGCAAAATAAGTAAGTCCCAACCTTGCCACCCTCAACATGCATCTAGCTGTAAATGTCAAAACTCGGTTACACCTCTTACACTACACGCCAGAGTACACTAGGTGTCTTACCCAAGACTACTTACCTGCTAGGCCCCAAGAGATTTGATTCCCAACGATTGTTGGGAAGAGGCCTAAGGTCCCTTTAAGTCCTTGCCTCCCTAGCTGATCCAGGACAACGGTTTTTTCCTCGGTCCAAGCTCGGTCTGCCATGTCCTCAATACGTGGCTCCCAACTCCTTGGATTCTGACAAACTTCTAAGATTCCAAGATCTCTAGAAGTGAGTAATAATTACCCCCACACTATTCCCAAACTAATTAGGCATGTGCATGCTAAATCTCAAGTGAAGAAATTCCTATCCCGATTGGAAAACATGCAATTGAATCATTCATAACTCAAAAACACTCACTTATAAGAGAGATAACAATATTGCTTTAATAAGCCTAAAAAGTCAAGAATACAAAAGATGGCGAGGGCCCAAATGTATATCACAAAGGGCATCCAACAACACAAAGGAGAATGAAAGAGCAAAACAAAGAACTCCAATGTATTGTTTCCTACAAGCTCAATAATAATATTATGGCACGTCCTTGGAGGAATCGTTTAAGTATGGTAGACCGCATTCAACTGGTACGCCTAGAACAAGTGCAAATGTGGCAAATCCTGCGATAACGGAAGGCGGTGCTAGGCCAGTTGGTGCTATAAATAATTACAATTGCTTTGGTTGTGGAGAACCGGGCCATATAAAAAGGTTCTGCCCTAAGCGATTGGGAAAAAATACGGTTGCAAAGTTAAAGAACAGTCCTTGCTCATGGTGGCTAAAACCATCAGATGTGAAGTAGCATGAAGAAATTGTGTAGACTGAGGTTGCCTCACCAGTTGTCCAGGTGAACATTGGGTCACGTGTGGTATTCATGGTTGTTGACGGAGGATCAGTGGTATCAATGTTATCAGAGGCTTTGCTGAAAATGCTGGGACTATCAGTGAATACACGGCTTCAGGGTAGGCCCCTGTATGATGTCTCGGGCCATGTAGTGGACAGTGTTGGAGAGTGCGACATTGAATTAACCATTTTGGGATGGACTGTGGTCCATCGTTTTCGAATTTTGCATCAGCTGGATGCAGTGGCCCTGTTGGGGTGGGACTTTGCTCGTCGGACGGGGCTGATTCCGCTTCCACTCACGGAAATGTTTTGCTTTCAAGATAGGATGGAAGAAAATTTTCCGTTTGTAAAGCAACGGAACGCGCCCGTTGGCGAGGTGAAATCGGTGGGAAGTGACGCCCGGGATGCTGAGATTTATGAAGACTCAGTGACAGATGAAGCAGGAAGTGAGTTGGAACAAAGTTATAAAGCAGATGTTATGCTATTGACGGAATCAGCAAAGGAAAGAGCAAATAGATTGCAGGGATTGCCGATCCGACTTTTGCAGGCGGTAACATTGTTGCCGTGTTCCACTTCATGGGTAATGTGCCAGATCCCAGAACAGACTAAACAGGGTGATTTAGTGTTTGTTGAAGCTTTACAATTAGAAGGGATGTCAACACGGGCGGCGCGCGGCGTAATGTCAATTGATGATAAATCTTGTCGTCTCTTTCAGGTGGGGAATCTTACGACTAAAGCGTTGAATTTGGATGTGGTGATGCAAATTGCCTCTATTTCAGCATTGGAGCCAACCGAGGTGACGTCAGTAAAAACTGCAGGGGACAGTAAATTGGGGGTTGAGGTCGACTCCGAGGTTGAGGGGTTAAACTCCGTATTACAGATAGGGCCAACTTTGTCTAAGTGCCAGAGAAGGGCATTACGTAGATTATTGTTGGATTTTCGGAGTACTTTTGCTTTGTCTGTACAAGAGTTGGGATTGAGTAGGTTGCCTCCCATACTATTGATACGGGGGATCGTGCGCCAGCAAATGTGCCCCCTCACCGTTCATCGGAAAAGGTTAGACATATTGTTAGGGAAAAGTTGGCTGAGATGCAACGTCAGGGAGTAGTGGTTCCCAGTAAAAGCCAATACTCTAGTCCAATGGTCCTGGTTAAGAAAATGGATGGGTCCATTCGCCTTTGTATAGATTATCGGAAGTTAAATGCAAATACAGTGGTGGATAGCTACCCGTTACCGCGCATTGATAATGCACTGGATGCCATGAAGGGTCTGCCTGGTTCGCGACCCTTGACATGATGTCAGGATACTGGCAAGTGCCTATGGCAAAGCGAGACCAGGAGAAAACGGCTTTTTCATGTTCTGAGCGCGACCAAAAAAACCTTTCAAATACACCACCAATTTCGGCCAAGCCATCAGCAAAAGGTGCTTACTACATGTGGAAAACCACTTGTTTGCCTATCCTGTAAGGTTCCTATGCAGTTGATGTCCATACGTTGACAAGGGTACTCCCTCAGACTGTACCAAAGTTTCAAACACATCAATAAATTCCAAAATATCTCCTATGCCGTTATACATAGGACCCTGTTCTCGATAATTAACAAAAACAGGTTGTCCTATATGTGGCTTGATATCTATTTCCATGTCTATAACCACACTTAAAAACTGCGGATTACTATCCGACTCAGGCGAGACCTCTCCAGAGTCCATATATTTCCTTGGGGCTGTGTACAACGTGGCCTCAACGGCGGCGTCATCCAAAATACATTCGACCTCGTTTCCGTGAAATTGCACAGAATCGAAAACTGAAAAAAGTCCAGAATAGGGCACACAGGCATTAGAAGCTAGCGTGAACCTGCACCTCCGCCATGTTATGTCCAAACGACCACCTCATCCAAATCACGAGACGAAAAAAAGCCAGGCTCGATGAGCGTACTATAAACTCATTTTATCAAAATTGCAGCACCAGATCCACAAAAGTATACAAAAGCACTACAAAAACTCAGGTGACCAGCTTGATCCACTCTGAAACCCGGACTGCCCTCTCTATTGACCCAAGCTTCACAGCAAACCCATCGGAATGCCGGCCAGCCTGGAGCAACAGAGGGCTCACATAATTAGCCTTTTATGCATTTTACACATACCGCACATTCCTTTGCCCGCACATTATATACCGGCCAAGCCTGAGCAATCAACCTTGTACCTTGAGATTCTTACACTTAATAGCCTCACTATTTATTTCCTTATTTAAATCTTTTGTGACTTGGAAATCTCATGGATTCTTAGTAACAAATCAATTTCTCATATGCTTTAGTTGCTTCATTTCTTTGTTTTTTTACCAATTTTATCTGAGGTGTATGTAATGCCTAGTTCACAATGGAGCGACCGACATCAAGCGTCAGTCGAGGCGGAGCTTAATTTTGAGTGAAAATACGTCACTATCTCGGCGTCAAAATGCTCACCGGTTCACAATGGAGCGACACGACGCTGGGCTTCGCCATACCCTTTAGCAAAAGCGCAGTAATATTGCCTATTGCAATAAATTAAAAATAAGCTACAAATCGAATTATGGGACATTCTGGTAAGTTTTTGAGCCTAAAAATGTTCTTAGAATATAAGCAATTATGTATATGCAATATATATAATGTAGAAACTGTAGCCAACTGTAGTACTAAATATGTACAATTCAATTCATTTATTAGATTTATAATTAAATTTTACGAATCAACAGCGAAAATGAGTGTATTTTACCTTGTTTCACGATTAAAGTTCGAAACGTATAATTGCGCATGCGCCACATGACTTCCGCCGCTGAGTTTTGACGCCGAAGTTGAAGCCTAGTCAACTTTCTCGGCGTCAGTTTTTTTTTCTTGAATCGTCATAAACGCGTCACAAAGTCACGTGCCGCACATGCGCAGATCGAGTGACGCTCAACTTTTGACGCCGGTCGCTCCATTGTGAACTAGGCATGACAACACCTTATCCCCTCCTTTAAATTCTCTAGGCCTTGACACCTTGGCTCTATCAGCAACCTGTTTATCCACACTTTCTTCTAGTCTTTCTTTGACTACTTGAAAAGTACTTTGCATTTGACGAACTAATCTTTCTGAATACTCATCATAATTAGTCAGGGGTTTGTCTGATTGTGCAAGTATTTCATATGGCAATGTCATATCTCTACCAAACAGCATAGAGAATGGCGATTTCCTGGTAGCTGAATGATTTGCACTTCTTTATGCCATAAGAGCCATTGGACTCAACTCATCCCAGTTTCTTTAATTCTCATCAACATGGTGTGCCTATACCTTTGCCAATGTTCCATTAAATCTTTCTACCAGACTATCAGTTTGGGGATGATAGGCTGAAGTGAATACCTTTGTAATCCCCATTAACGTACAAACTTCACCCATTATAGCAGAAGTAAAAATGTGCACCCTTATCTGTTAATAGGGTTTCAAAACAGCCATAGCGAGAGATTATCTCCTGAACTAATATTTTTGAAATAATTTTAGCTTTCTGGTCTGGTAGTGCAAAAGCTTCTGGGTATTTTGTCATATATCTCAGAATACTGCAATATACCTATGTGTTATGAATTTTAGGCAATTGACCTAAGATATCCAATCCTAAACTTTCAAAAGGTCTTTGTGGAACAGCTATCACAATAGAGATTGACGTCCTGTTTCCAGTTCTTCCAGTAGAAATGTTTCTTTATTCTTTCCTAAGTTTTCTTTACTACAAAATGAACTGAAAATGTGGAATTATGAAAAATTTGAACAATTTTTTTTGTGAAAGAAACCACAATTCTTTCTGCCTTTAAATTTGGAGGATGATTAACAACCAACCCTTTACTATTTAACTTGTAAAAGTATGCTTTTTCCTCTTTTACATGTGGGCGCAAATAATTTTAAAAATGGTCCTTACACATATGTTGGTCATAGAGAACTTCTTTATTCCATGCTGGAATCTCCAAATTTAACGTTGATACTTTTTCAGGAACGTATCTACTAAGGGCATCTGCATTGGTATTTTCTTCACCAATTTGTTATTTGACAGTAAAATTGTACTGTTGTAACTGCAAAGGCCATCTGGATAATATTGTTTTATCCTTTTTCATGGTCATTAGATACTGCAAAGGCTTGTGATCTTTAATTAGGATGAACACACAGGCTAATGCTTCTTTCTAAGTAATTTTGTTCTGACTTGCTTGATTTTCTACTTGCATATGCTATTGGATGCAAGTGTTCATCAATTTCTTTTTCCAAAATGGCACCAGTGGCCAAATTGCTAGCAGCTGTTGTCGGAAAAAATGTTTCTTGAAATCAGGCATAATAAAAACAGGAAAAATTGTGAGTGAACATTTTAGTATCTCGACAGCTCTGTTGAATTCATAACATCCGAAGGTAGCACTGGATGCGAGTTTGTGCTTGTACCTTTCCTGTACTGGAATTTGAAATCCATTTATTACACTCATTAATTCTGGTAAGGCATATTTATCTCTAAATTTTTCATTCAATCTTCTGAAATTGTGAGACAATACTACCATGGGTCCCAAAGATTGAAGTAAAAAGGGGCATGCAGTGGAAGACGAGTTGAGAGCAGAGCCGAACCTGTAATCCCCTCCAGAAACCCGAATTAACTTTAAACTCAAAGCTAGGAGCTGATTAGGATCATATTCTTGTGCGTTGATCTTCACTGACTCCCCGGATGTCCTTTACTATAATAATAACTGGCAAATATAAGGTTCACAAATAATTCAATAGGAACAAGAACAAAAATACAATCAAAAGTTGTAAGGGAAAAACAAAAAGATTAAGCACTAATACGGTAAAATTCTTGAAAAAAATACTTGCTCACAAACTGCCAAATTGTAGAACATACGAAATAATGACCGTTAAATATTCAGTTGTTAATCCAATCCGTATTGCGTAGTTGTCACTAAAGCACACCCGGGGTTTGCACACGTCGAATGCAGAATCCGCCATCCGGGGAGTCAGTGAAGATCAACGCACAAGAATATGATTCCTTTTCTGGAATTGATGATGACCGTAACCCGCGGTCAAAAGGCACTGAAAACACTGCAGCACGAGTGGATTCTTTTCTTCTGAGTAGTACACCTGGGCAGACAAGCTAGAGGACTGCACATTAGTGGTCCAGGGAGACTTGTAAGAGCACAAACAGTTGATTGCTGTTTGGATGAAAGCAGGTGTTGAAGCAGTTGATCACTGCTAAGTTGAAGTCATGTAGAAATCCAGTAAGGCACAAACACTACAGAAGGCCGAGGTGATTCCAGTGTAGCTCATAATAAGCTTTTCCTAAACACTAACTTTTTAAATTCTAGTTGAAGTGTTTTCATTTACAAAAGAAATTTTGTAAAGCTGGGTGCAAGTAAATTCTGCATGCCCAGAGACAGCTTGACTCAACATGAGTCCGAGACAGGAGACTTCTCTCCTCACCACCCGCCTGCCAACTACTGACTAACCAAAACTAAAAATCTCAACTCCCAAATTTCATTTCATCTGGACGTTGACCCCCAAAGGAATTTGGACCTGCAGGGATTTGAACCCACAGGCGCCCCCTGTTGACCACTGGTTCTGCAGCATCATTGGCCAACAAGTGGCGCCAAAGGAGTAAGCCTATTAGCATAGAGGGTAGGAAGTCCCAAGTATCAAAGGTTAGCTAAACTAATTAGAAAAATGTTCGTTAGAATTTGGAAAATTAAAATGGAATGTTAATTAGTCTTGGTAAAATATCTAAGGATGAATTTTGAAAAGGACCTTGACCGGTTTGGAATGTACTGTCTCACAGAAATCATCTACCAATTAATGACTCTGTTTAGTTAATTCACTAACATACAAGGTGCTTAGTAAGGACTTACTGATTTACAAATTATATTAGCTTCTAGTAGCTCATTTATTTTGTCTGTTATAATTTTCTCTTGTGTTTGTGAAATTCTATATGGCCGCATGAATACTGGAATCTTGTCCAGCAATTCTTTTTCTTGAGTGATGTACCATATTTTTCGCCGTATAAGACGCACTTTTTCTCCCCAAAATGGGATGGCAAAAAGTGCCTGCGTCTTATACGGCAAATACAAAATATTTGGTTCATAATCTATTTTTTCTAGATTTGCCTTCTTTAAAATTGGGTGCGTCTTATACGGCGAAAAATACGGTAGTTTGTTGATTTTAAGTCAGTTAATTTAGTTGCAAATCTGTCTGCATTTTTACCAATAAACTCTTTACATTTTTCTTATAATCCTCTTCCACGTCTCTTAAACAGTCATTAATCCAATTTCTTGTAACTTTGTATTGAAGTGGTGTCTTCTTAACTAATTGACAAATACTAATAATCTCATTCTTGAAATATATAGAATTTGTACCTGGGTAATAATTGAAATTTAATTATTGTTCAATGTCGTCTGTTCCTAATATAATTTGATATTGATTTGACATTTCATCAGCACTGACAAACAGCTGCATTTTAATGCTTCTTTTGTTAAGTATAATAGGAATTTCAATTACTCCCAATAGTCAAAAAAGTTTGCTGTTGGCAGCTATTACTTCTGGCGTTTGTTCGTTTTTAAAGTAAAGATTTGACCTAGTATTAGGATAAAAGATTCTTTCAAAAGTTGATCCGTTAAGTACAGAAATGCAGGCTCCAGTATCAAATCAACATTTTACTTTCATTCTCTGAATTTGTGTTTCAATAACAGAACATTGAGCCCTGTTTTCCACATTACACACCCGGTACAGTCTGAATTGAGGTTTATGGTTTATATCCTTTAAGTGAACCTCACTACTGAATGCCTTCTTTAGTTTTCCTGCTTAAGATTTGTTTGTATATTTGTACAGCACTGTGAAGCTGTGCCCCTTCTTTTGACACTTAAATCAAACTGGAACAAACTTGCTTTGTTGTCCCTGGAAAGGCTGTTGTTTGCTCCCAAAAACTTCTGTCTTGACCTGGGTTTCATCTGCATTCTCTTCCAGTGTGTCACAGTTTATGACATTTATTGCATTTGATAGGTCTCCTTCGTTAATTTCCTGTCATTTGTGCTATATACTTAATATAACAAACATTTTCAGTATGTCTTGCCTTTTTGCAAAATGTACAGGTGTTAAAAGTACCAGGCATAGGGTTAATTGCTCTGATTTGTCGAGTCTTATCTTTTGCATTTTGTTCTAAATTTTTTAATATTTCTTCTAACATTTTGTTGTAGTCTGATTTTAATTTTCTCGTCATTTTCACAATCATCACGGATTACATTAATCCCACATCTGTCAGTTAAGTTTTTCATTTTCTTGTTCTGAAAAAAGAATTTTGATTCTTTTCTCTAATGTGGTGGGGTTGCAAGACAAAACAAATATTGTAATTCTAGGAGCAATTTCCTTAACATTTTTCACCTGCATTAAGCTATTTCTGGTTGCAATTTGATCTTTTGAAGGCTTTTCTTCAACAATTGCTTGACCTAGGGTTTTAACCCTAGAGATAAACTTAATAGCACTTTCTTTGGCTAATTGTTTATCTTCAAAGAACTTTTGAAGCTTAATTCATTTTAGTTCCTCAGGTTTGATTCTTTATGTAATGATTTCCTTAAATTTTGTTTAAGACTTTTCTTCTTGAACCTCTATATGATCCCTTAAAAATTCTTGGGCTGTCCCTATGCATTTGGATCTGAATGCCACCAATGAAAATTTCTCAACCTATTTGGCTAACTCAACAGCTTCATCTAACTAATGAAAAAGTTTCCTAGCAGATGGTCCCTTTTCAGTGGCAAAAGAGTCAATAACCCAATGTTTGTTATTTTACCAGCTTCGGCTTTTTGGTCATCCATATGAAGTGAAAATTCAGCTTTGATAAATTTTTTTTATTTTTTTTTTTGCCTAAATGTTTATTCCCTACAAGGGGGAATGCGCAGCTAATGGATACAGCACGTGCAAGATCGTTGTGTGCACTGTAGGTCTTATGGGGAGCTTTGGGAGAGAGCAGTGGTAGATG
>JAQGBW010003791.1:0-15345 GCA_034698625.1 Julus scanicus | reverse complement strand
AGAAACCTAAAGAATACCTTGATACCTACTGGATACTATAATTCAACTAAGTTGATACCTTACATTTTTGTAAGGGAAATACACGGAGGCTCCAACAACGAATTACCAAATTAAAAGGAAACAACCAACCTACGTTTTTCAATTCAGCGAAAGGATTTCACTTCAATTTATAAGGAAAATAAATTGACTTCAACAATGCTAAAGACCCAATAGAAAAAATTGGATCTATCTTTACGGAAAAAAAGACGTTAAATCAAGTTCACCCATGTGAAAGTTCCATTTTACAAAGCCACCGAAATAATATCTTCAGATTAAAATATAAATTGTGCATAGGAAAAAGGAATTTGTGAAAATCACCAAAAAGTTCAGTGCTCCAGTGGGAAATCATCAAAAGTTACTTTGAGATAAGTCACAGAAATTCTACAATTGTTTCAATTACACTGCAGTGTATTTAAGATAAGTTAAAAAATCTTTTGTTATAAGTCTCAACTAAAATAAGTTTGCTTGAATGTACCAGCAAAGATTATATATATAAAAATGTTTTGTTTTTAATATATAACAAGTGATGATTTGTGATTTGGAAGGGAGTAATTAAATTTGGATATTTAAATCTTACATCTAGATAATTTGAAAGAAGGTAATTAAGTTTAGAAAGAACCTTAGCTTTTCCACGGGGGTGTTTATCATACCCGGTCCAGGGAACTAACCCTTCCCAAACGGTGAAAATAATTTAAAAAATATTTCCACCAAAAATACACTGGCGCAGTCGACAGGATTTTCAAATCTTTACAATTAATTTTTAAAAAATTTAGTTTTTGTTGTTTGCTATTAAATCAAATTGGAGTAAAATTACATCACTTGCCAAATCAGTTGATTGAAGTAGAAAATAAGTGTTGGGTCATTTGCAATAAGTTTGGCTTAAAGAAACTAATGCTTTGGTTGTCTGTTGTGGTCAATGGAAATAGAGATTACTACTTTGTTTGCCGAAGCTGGACGATATTTACCTAAACCAAGCAGTTTTTTCTAAACCAAGCAGTTTAGGTGTTGCAATCAGATTCGATACAGGAATTTTAGCCAAATTACCTCCGGATACCATTTGGGGAGTGAAGTATCCGTACTCAGTGACTGTATTCAGAAGTGAAAAACGACCACAACCTGTAATTATTGAATTGGTAAACAGGAGTTTGTATTTTAGACAGGTGAATCCAGGTGATGTGTTGGGTCTATTATATCATAAAGCGGATTTGGATTTAACTATTCGACCCGTCAATCCTATACCAGCGGTTAACGAAATTCCAAGTGATTTTTAGATAATACAAAGAAAAAGAGTTAAAAATAAGTAAGAAAAATGGCTACTCCAATTGCATCATCTTCCTTGGGAACAACTGGCACCACTCACATTCAAGGAATCAATCCATTGAATCTATTGCCTACATTTAATGATGACAATAACTATCAAAACATATTTGAAAGGTTTCGATGACATTAAAAATATAGCGGGATGGAATGATGTCACGGCAATCATTGTTTTAAGGTCTAAATTGAAAGAAAATGCTGCAAGATTTTGGCAACAAAGCCCAGAATGTCAGGCGAAAATAGATTATGCAAAAGTGAGACAAAAAGTGTTACAATTTTTTGATCCAAAAAAGCCGCTTACGGTTAAAATGGCCGCTTTTGGAGCAATTGTACAGGAACCTACAGAAAAGGTACGCACCTTTACAAACCGTCTATCAACTAAGGCGAATGAAATTTTCGAAAACGCTCCGACCGCTGGGGAAAAGACATTAATGTTGTCCCAATTCCGTTCTGGATTGCTGCCTTAATATCAAATGTTGGTAATTACAAAAGACTCATCAACTTTGGAAGAGGCAATACAAGATGCCGAGTTAATAGAAAGCAATAAGGGTATTATGAATAAAGGAAAAGTTAATTTTATGCTGGATACAATTCCAGGGAAAGAGGCAGAAAAGCCAAATCCTCAAATAGAACAGTTGGAACAGAAAATCTCGGATCTAAAAACAATTATGATGAGTTTAACAAAAAGTTCATCAAGCAACACTGGAACGGAAAAGCTTTCAACAAAAAAGAGTTCATCTAGGGACCCATCACCTTCACGATACCCTAAACAAGCAACAGTTGCCGCTTTGTCCACTACAGCATTACCAGAATCAGCAGGGGGTTCTACAGGACCAAGTTCGGGGGTGTCCAATCGGGCAGTGTACCGATTTTCCAGATATGTAATAAAAGAGGTCATACGGCGGATCAGTGTTATCAAAGGTATTCAGGGAATACACAAACATCATGGAGTAGAAGCGAACAAAGAACAGGATTCAATAATCCACCTCAGTATCAATATAATTCATCAGCAGGATACAATACAGGTTTTACTGGAGGTCAGAATTATCGTTATCATGGATCATTTTAAAATCAAGGGCCTGATTATGCATCTCGGGGCCAAGAAAATCAAAATGTGGAAAAATTTTTGCCAAGACAAAACAATGGAGCATGTTTTAATTGTGGTCGTGTGGGTCATTATGCTCGGGTATGCCATGAACCAAGGAGAAATGCTAATTATTCAGGGGCAGGTAATTCAACGAGTGAAACTCCCAGAAGCCCTGCAAATAATGAGACTCATTTAAACTAGAACGGCAACTGAAGAAAGCCCCAACTCAGTGCTGCCTAGAAACCAAGAGAGGAGAAAACAGGCAAAGGTTGATCTGGTAAGGGAAAGCAAGGGTATCGATTGTTATTTACCCTACTTTGACTTACAAATTTTTGGTAAAAAAGCTACAATGTAATATGACACTGAAGCAACGGAGTCTCTGATATGCCCAATTTATCTGAAAGGACTAAAACAAATGGGTCAGGAGTACAAAATTGTGACTGTGTCGGTTGTGGCGAAGACAGTTTCAGGTGAACCATATTATATCTCCGAACAAGTTGAAGTGGATATAATTCTTACCGACCTGGTATTAAAAACCAAGATTTTAGTGAGTCCTCTGCCCTTACATGACCAATGTGACTTACTTATCGGACAAGATCTAATTCACTTATTGAATTTGATCTACACTCCAGCTACTAATCAAATCTGTTCTCCAACCTTACCGATCTCTTTGACAGCCGTGCAAGATACAACGACTTGTAAAAATAAACCAAATTTCGGGATTTTAGCAAAACGATTTCCATAAACAGATTGTTTTCGTTCAAAACAAGTACTAAATGAACTTCAATTAAATCACATTTCAAAGGATGCAAAAAACAAAATTACAAAACTCCTGGAACAACTTCATGAAGTATTTGCTTTAAGTTTGCATGAGGTACGTAACTCCAACAAAAATAATCACTCATCAAATCGATTTATTAGATGAAAAACCTGTCTACAAGAGACCTTATCGATTACCTAGGGCTCATGAAACTATCATGAATGATTTGATACAAAAACTACTTGAAGCCGACATTATTAAGCCATCAGCAAGTCCTTATTCAAGCCCTTGTATGTTAGTATTGGCACCAGGAAAATCACCCAGATTGGTTGTGGATTTTAGGGAACTAAATGAAAAAACCTTGGGAGATAGGTTTCCACTGCCCAATATTGAAACACTTTTGCAGAAGATAGGTAATGCAAAAATATTTTCAGTAATGGACTTTACAAGTTCATTCTATCAAATTCCACTAAGAGAAGGAGATCAATACAAAACTGCTTATTCCACACCAAACGGTCAATATGCATTCACAAGATCACCAATGGGATTAAAAACTTCCCCCAATAATTTTCAAAGAGTAGTAAATATAGCATTGGAAGGAATTTTGGGAACCATCTGCATTGTTTTTATTGATGATTTATTAATTTTCAGTGAGAACGAGGCTGAGCATTTAAAACATTTACAAATAGTGTTTGATAAATTGCAACAAGCTGGATTAAAGGTAAAGCCGAGCAAATGTCAATTTTTTCAAAAGGAAGTTTCATATTTAGGACACCACATTTCGGAAGGAAAAATACAACCCAAATTAGACAAAATTGAAGCAGTTAAGACATTTCCGCAGCCCAAAACCGTATGGCAAATTCAATCCTTTCTAGGATTAGCTGGGTATTATTGACGACATGAACCAAATTTTGCAAAAACCGCTAAACCATTATCAGATCTAACCAAAAAGGACACTCCATTTGTTTGGAACAGTGAATGTGAAAAAGCTTTTGCTACATTGAAGGATGTTTTGACCACTAGACCCATTCTACAATTGGTAGACTGGTCAAAGCCTTTCTTTTTGACAACAGATGCTAGTAATTGTGCAATATGAGCAGTCCTGGAACAAGAAATTGATTCAAAGAGATTCCCAATTGCTTATGCCAGCAGAAAATTGAAACCTTCGGAAACCAAATATTCAACAATTCAAAAAGAAGCCTTAGCATGTCTTTTCGGAGTTACTCATTTTAAATACTATTTGGTAGGTAACAAGTTTACTCTAATCACGGATCATGCTCCATTATGCTATTTGATGACAACCAATCATCATAATGCTATGCTTTCGCGTTGGGCCTTGCAACTTCAGACCTTTGATTTTGAGGTTGTGTATATCCCAGGTGTGAAGAACAGATCAGATGCCTTATCACGAAATGTGAAAGGGATGGAAGAAACTCCAGATGAAGTGATAGAGCCTTATACATTAGGAAATTTAACTGAAGAGCTTATAGGAGAAAAAGAATCTAAAGATGGTCAAAACAAATCAGTCATGCTTTTAAACAAACAAAAGGCAAAACATAAAAATGATTTCGCAATAAACTTAGGAGTTAATAAAAACAGAACAATCTAAGGATGACAAAATTGTGCAAAAAATTGAAATTCTAAAAAAGGGACATGGAACCGAGTTCTCAAATCTATTAAAAGAAGGTTACTTTTTGGATCAGCAAGAAATTTTGTTTAAACAAGTATATTTAAATGTGGAAAGAACAGATAGCTGCACGAATGTGGTTGTTTTACCCAATCTTTTCAAATAAAAGGTTTTATTTCAGGCCCATGATGCTCGAGTTGCCGGACATTTTGGTCTTGAGAAAACTACATAGAATCAAGCAAAATTATTATTGGGATGGAATCTACAAAGACACCGAGAATTACTGCAAATCATGCAAATCCTGCCATGAAAAACGTAATCCCAATGCTAACACTCCCGTACAACAAATGAAGCCCGTACAATGGCCATTTGAAAGGGTAGCTTTGGACATTTTAGGACCTTTGCCAACAACATTGCAAAACAACAAATATATCGCTGTGTTTACGGATTACCTAACCAAAAATGTGGAAGCTTTTGCAATTCAAAATCAAAATGCAGAAACCATTCCAAAATTATTTTTGCATGAGGTCATTTCAAGACACAGCCTATGTGAAAGTCTGCTAACAGATAAAGGGAGTAATTTTACCTCAACATTGTTTCGAGAACTTTGTCAAGAATTAGGGATCAAAAAACTTTATACCTCGGCCTATCACCCACAAAGTGATGGTCAGGTGGAAAGATTCAATAGAACAATTGCTAAAGTGCTGTCACACTATGTAAACAAAAAACAGAATGATTGAGATGAACAGTTACCTCTGTTGTTACTTGCTTATCGCACAGCAGTGCACTCATCTACAAAAGAAACGCCATTTTATTTGACCTATGGTAGAGATCCAACTCTACCCCTTACGTTCTGAACAAAGAAAGATTGCCGATTTATAATGATAATTATAAAGTAGTGCTAACCTGACGAATGCAGTTAGCATATGAAATGACTGTTGAAATTTTAGCTGACAATTTGAACAAGTATATTCATGAAAGAAATAAGAAAACAAAAGAAGTAAAAATAAAAGAAGGAGATCTAGTGTATCTATATACTCCTCAAGTGAAGCCAGGAACTTCAAAGAAATTAAGCCGTTTGAATCAAGGTCCATATCGGGTAATAAAAAAGATTGGGCCAGTTAACGGTGAAATAAAAAATATAGCCAAGCCAAAGGATGTACAGGTAGTGCCATTTGTCACTTTGGGCCTGAATAAAGAAATTGTTGAAGACAAAAAAGAATTAAAAGATGTTTTGGAATTTTCCTTGGAGAATGAGGACGATTCTGATGATGATACCTCTATGGTTGCACCAATGGTAACAAAGGTTGTTGCAACTCCTAAAAAAGGGTTTTCAGTTATACTGTCTTCTTTGTCCAGTGAAAAAAAAACTGCAGATACATTTGGTGGAGGGGGAAGTAGCAACTCTGAATCGCAACCAGAAATTAGAAATGCCTCTGTTGAAATCTCATCAAGATATTCACTAAGGCCCCGACCAAGAGTTGACTATACCTTTTCTCAGCCAAGACATAGAAAGATTACTCCCAAAGAACAACCGAAATCAAAAGTAATTACTGCTGAAAAAACCCTTATAGAAAAGGAAGAGAAAACTACTAAAAATGTAGAATCTGTTGCTGATTCTGGGAGAACTGATGCTGATGTTGCTAAAAATTCAAAAAGTAAAACAAATAAAAGATGGACAAACAGATGAACAAACAATAAAAGTTCTTGAGAAAGATGAAACTAAATTGAGAGTCAGAGAGGATGCAGAAAAACCTGTGGAATACACAGAGACGAAACAATTACAAGATCAAAATGATCAGTCGTTGACGGAAAAAGACGATTACTTAAGTATTGAACGTGCCGAAAATAAATCCTACTCAGAAAGTAGTGATGAATCGGATCATGAGAAAGATCGTTTTGAACACAGTTCTCGAATCTTTATCAAAATTATTTTCCCTGTTGAGTTTTGTAAAACCCAGAACACAACCTGTGGTACAAATTATGTAGAGTACTAAAAACTTATACTTTTTTAACTTTATAATTACAGTTAGGAAGAATGGAAAAGAGGATGGAAAAAGGAATTTATTATTATTTACTGTTTATGTTGCTCGCCACATATGGTTTTGGGAGGATTTCAAGTATTACGGAAATTCCTGAGGATCTATACTCAAATGTAACCATGTGTCACTGGAAGGATACGTCATACAGTTGCCAGAAATATACCGAAGGAGCATTCAAAAAATTATATAATGTTACTTTTACCTATAACAAATGTGTAGCGTACAAACCCCCGACCTTTCGAGATTATCAATTCTGTGATGATTGTGGGTTGGGAACAGTCCAGATTCTTACTTCCCGATAATAAAACCTTCATCGAGTTAAAACACTTAATAATGGAAACAAAGGTAAACCTTAAAGGTAAAGATTCTTACTTTTGGTGTAGATCTGCTATAGCAAAAAAATTTTGTGAATGCCATAAACCTAACAATTGTTCGGGTGATGAAAACTATTGTGCTCAAAACCGATGTGTAAATGATAGCAGCTGTCATTGTAAAGTTCAAAATGCAGTCACAAAAATAGTGACAAAATATCGAGGCTGAAGGTTCGGAAATTTACCAATGGTTTCCTACAATACTTGTTTATTTAAACCTTTATATCACGCCATTTACAAAATGGATAAAATTCTAGGAGAAATACGTCCTGTAAATCGTCAATTAAAATCTATTGATGAGATACAGCAGGATGATTCGGCAACTAATGCTGAACCTATCTTTATTTTTAATAAGCGAGTTTTAACCGTTCAAAAAGAAGGAATCATGATTTTAAGAAAGCAAGGTGTAGAAACTATACTAAGATCACATGGAAACAAAGTGCATCCCTCACAAAAGGTGATACCTGATGAATTTTTATTGAAGGAAGGAATCTTGCATGTAGTATTAATTGACCCTAGGGGAAAGACCTATGAAGGTAACTTCAATATTGATGGTGAATTTTACTGCCCTACATTTACTTGCCTATTCTGTCTACAAATTTTCCAGTTTCTGCACTGCTTACCAGGAAATCTGCAATATGCTCTGTATATTCTTTTTCTTATACTCACCGGTTTTCTAATCCTTTACATTAAAAGTCTATTTGCGGCTGTATGGCATATGCTTCAAAGTATATATTTTACTATGGCATTTTTATACTATTGTGCCAAGGGAACTATGCGCTTATCTATGATTATGGGAATATTTATCGGTGACAAAGTGGGAGATCTTTTCAATGCCATTCGTGCTCAATTGCTAAGGTGGCATGCTAGACCGCTTATTAGCAAATCTGTAGCTATATTAAGTGTAATGCTTATGTGCTGCACTACGACCTATTGTCAAATAGTTGATTAAAAACTACCAACTCCAATAGAGAAAGTGGAATGTAATGCGTATTCAGTACAATCTTCAGAAATTGCCCATTGTGAAACTTCTCTAACCGGTCAAAATTGCCGGGTTACAAATCTATTAAAATTGACTATTCCAAATTTAGGACATGCATCCTGTTTGACGATTACAAATCAAGAAGGAAATGCCTTTTTCGAATTAAGCATACTTCTCATAGCAATGAGAAGGATGTTTCTACAGAATGCCAACAAAAGAGCTCAGTTACAGAAAATGAAGATTCAGCTGATTCAGGGGAGGATATCTGATCAGAAAACGGAAATGAGATTGATGACCCATCTTTAAATCAAAATAAACAATGACAGTCTCAAGGATAAATAAAGGACAACCACCAGAACAATTAATTGATGTTATAAACCAAGTTCAAGACATTCATGATGAACCACATACTTAAGTTGAGGCCTTGGACAGTATTGACAAAGAACATTGGATTAAAGCAATGGATTCAGAAATGTTATCTTTAGAGAACAATGGATCTTGGACAGCTACGGATGCTCCACCAGGTAAAAATATTGTTGGCAACAAATGGGTGTTCAAGATTAAGCACAATGAAAAAGGAAAAATCGACGTTATAAAGCTAGGTTTGTTGCCCAAGGTTATTCACAGAAATATGGTGAAGATTATGATAAAGTATTTGCTCTAGTTGCTAAACAAGCTACACTCAGGATTTTGCTAACAATTGTGGCACAGAAAAACATGTAAGACAATATGACATCGAAGCAGCCTTTCAAAATGGGGATTTATTACATGAAGTCTACGTAAAACCTGCACCTGGCTACCCAACAGCTACACCAGGTTATGTATACAAGTTAAACAAAAACCAATATGGGTTGAAGCAAGGTGCATTGAAATGGAACAAGAAACTACATGATGCACTGATGCAAAATGGATTCATACAAAGTGAAGCAGATCTATGTTTGTACATCA
The DNA here is from genome assembly GCA_034698625.1 of Julus scanicus. Classification (NCBI taxonomy): domain Eukaryota; kingdom Metazoa; phylum Arthropoda; class Diplopoda; order Julida; family Julidae; genus Julus; species Julus scanicus. Next base: position 6,172 of record JAQGBW010003791.1, on the reverse strand, counting down.
AGCAGCAAGGTGACATAAGGATGTAATTACTAGTACATGTAGATGATGTCATAACTGCAGCTGAAGAAAACCAAGAACTAGACAAATTTGAAATTGACCTACAAAAATACTTCAGAGTCAAAAATTTAGGCAATTTGAAATACTACTTAGGTGTGGAATTCAAACGAAAAGAATATGCATTTTACATCCACCAAGAAGGATACATCAAGGAAAAGTTAGTTGAATTCAACCTAACAGCAAGTCCTCAAACATTCCTGTGGATCTAGGCTACTGCAAAAGAAATAAAGTTCACCAACAAATATTGTAAATACAGTAAATAAATATACACAAGCCAGGTGGCCAAACGGTTTAGTCGCGTGTTTAATCAGCTCCTGATAAGCCTAATTTGTGCGAGGCCTAACCCGTGTGGGCTTTGTGTTTTTGGGCCTAACTGCCGATTAATATGAAGAGGGATATCATTAAAGGACTCCCTGAATTGCCGTGTACAGTGGTACTGATGAACTCCATTGAAATAATGCAGACTACCTTCAGGGGAATCTGTGCCTCTAAATCGTCTACAGAGAAACAGCGAAACGAAATGATCGCGGGGTTTCTACAGCTGAGAGAGTGCGTCGTATGGATCGATCATTTTCGCACAGAGGGGTTTCGAGAAATCTTAAAGATAAACAGTGGGGAGAGGGCAAATCCTCTAAAAGATGAACCCGGCAAGGTAATAATGGATTCTTTGGCCGAATTAAATAGCAAAATTGATAATATCTACAACACAAGACCGATTCCAGTCCCTGCTTCAGATAAAACTAATACGCCCGGCTGTACGAGCGAAGAAACAACAATTAACCAGGGGTCCCATACAAATAACGCGACTACTTATGCAAAAAAAGTGAGTGAGAATAGACCGGTTACCGGAGATACAGTACAGGTGAGGAGACCTGCCACCAAGACGACTTACGGTGAATCCCTGAACACCACATTAAAAATTAAGTCAAATATAGACACAAGACCAACAGAGCGCTTGTGTATTGGCAATCTGCATACCAACACGACAAATGCAGAGTTGCAAGCGTATATACAGGGAATCAACCTTGAGGTGCGCAAATGCTCAAGGTGGAAAACAAGAAGTGGTGAGCCCTCAACGTACTTTTTCGTTAGAATTGTGTCTAACAATGTGGAAGAGTTACTACATCCAAGTTTGTGGCCGAATGACGTGTCGGTACGTCCCTTTCGAGGGAAAAATCCGGAATTATGGCCTGACAAACACTCAATAAATTCAGGAAAAAAGACGACTCAATCTGTTCAACAGTCTTCCAGCAGAGATACTACCTGACTGCCAAGTGGGGCAAGCAGCGGGACCCACCGTAAGATAACAATAATGTATCTAAACGCAAGGTCTCTGATACCAAAAATAGACGATATCACATCACTGACGGACGGATTTCGACCCGACATGGTGATAGTCACCAAGACATGGTTGGATGGGGATTGTCCCGATTCTATCATCGGTATGGGCGGGTTTTTCGTCTATCATTCGGATCAGGCCACAAGGGGTGGCGGCGTGGCAATCTACGTGGACAAAAAATGGACTAGTTCTTCGTTTCGTGTGACGCGGGAATTCGGAGTCGAGGCAGTGACGGTGCAGGTGGACCTTGGAACCACTGTGGTGTTGGTGACTGCGATTTATAGATTACCTGGCCCAGTACAGGACGGAATATTTGACTTGCTGACCGATATAATCCATCCTACGAGGATAAATATCCTCGTCGGCGATTTTAACATAGATTTCTTGAAGAGCGGAAATGATAATGCTTTTTCTCGGTTCTGTCTTGAAAGTGACATGGTGCCTTTAATACACCAGCCTACCCGTATCACTATGTTCTCTTCATCACTAATTGACCAAATTTTTGTTACCAAAACGATAACGCCTGAATTCACTTACATGTTTCCTCTCTCTAAACTGGATCACCTAGTGATCCTTCAAGCACTTCATATTCCAATAGTGGGAGCCTGTACTAAACTTGAATATAGTGATGATAACAAGAAGAAATACAACCTAAAGCGTGCAAATTGGGAGACTATAAACCACCTATTGTGGAACCATGACTGAGGAAGCTTATACTTAACGAATGAACCAGGATATATACTGCAAGATATGACTGAGGTTGTCGAGAGGATAATAGGTAACAATTGCCCAGTATATGGGACCAGAAACAAGAAATTAGTACCTTGGTGGACAAAGGAATTGAATACCCTTTTTTAAAAAAAAAATAAAACATATTATGAGGTGATGGTGGGCTACAAGACCCCCGCACAGTTTAAAATCGTGAATAAGAAATTTAATAACGCAGTTAGAATTGCTAAACGGACCAAACTAATGGAGCGTCCTGAACACATATGGAGGATCATCAATACCAATAGTATGAATGAACGAGTAAGACTCGATAAAGATAGATTTCAAGAATATGCAGATTATATAGTGAATCCTCTAGATTTGCCAAACCGTGATGAATTACATCTGGGATTGGATGTCACTGATGAAGAAGTTACAGGGGTCTGTGATGAGTTTCGGGTTATTACGGGGTACGATGTGATCCGGGCATATCGTGGAATAACAAAATCGACACCTGTTTGGGAGGGTGAGGGGATACCGGGGTTTGCGTGGTCGTTTATCCTGGGTACCTTACTCCATGTGGTCGTCTACCTATTTAACTCTATTTTTAACACCGGCAGTTATCCACTTCAATGGAAAACCGCACTTATTACACCATTGCATAAGAAGGGATCGAGGCATGATGTGTCTAACTTCAGGCCGATATCTTTATTACCCACCCTGAGCAAGGTGGCCAATAGATGTATTTTTGCTCAGGCTGTGGACTTGGTGACCACTAAGTTTCCTAAGAATCAATTTGGAGGGGTGAGGAATAAAAGCTCCTTACACCTGGTCTATACACTTTATGATCAAATTGTCAATGCAATAAATGAAAAAAGGCCTTAATAATTTATAAGACGGACGTATCCAAGGCCTTCGACACTCTGACACAGAGACACATCCTTGAGTCGTTGTTGACGTATGGTATAACGGGTGGGGCCTGCCGACTATTTAGAGATTATCTCACGAACAGGACTGTCCAGATTCGTGATGATACAAAAAAAAGACAATACCCATTGCAGAAGGGCATAATACAGGGATCAACAATGGGTCCCTTTCTTTATACAGTGGCTACAACGGACCTCTTGACAAAAAATTACATAAATCAAGTCTTTAGTTACGTGGACGACAACTTTATAGTAAAATCGTCTGAATTTGATAGTATACCTGAAACAATGAGTACAATGGAAACTGATCTGGAGGCCATGAGCCTCTGGTATTCTGATCACAGTATGCAACTGAACCCAGAGAAGACCGAAAAAATAGCCATTTATAAGAGGAACCCGAGTGAGAACCACATTAATGTATTGGGTGTATATTTCGACGCCCAATTTAATTTTCGTGCTCACAGCCTCATAGTAATAAAAAAAATTAATAGAGTGACTTACTTGCTAAAGCGTGTAAGTAAGACCTTAACAACCAAAGAGATGAACATAATAGTTAATGCCAAACTCATACCCGTTCTACGATACGCCATAATTGTCTGGACATTAACTACGAAAAATCTTATGATCCCGGTGCGCACAGCCTTTAACAGGGCAATCAGAGTGGAATACAGACTGCCTCGGATGACCTCTGTGTCGGGCGAATGTAGGCGGTTAGGGATTCTGTCGTTTGCAGGCCTACTCCAATACTCAGACTTGGCGGAGTTGGGCGATTCTCTTAGAAATCCATCTCACCCTTTCCATTTGGTAAAGAAAATGTTAACCAAGTGGGAGGAGACAAGGGTTCCTTTAAGGTTGCTGCTGCGTAATGATAGTATTACTACTGCCTTCCTGGATAGATGTTTCCCATATAGGGTTTTTGGAGTGTGGAATGAGTTGCCATTGACTTTGCGTGCCGGACTCTTCGAGTGCTCTGGGGAGGCCTGCATCCGCGGATGCAGGCATTGGAGGTCAAAACTGAAGCTTTATATTATAAACTCAATCTGACCCTTTAGCTCCATAACCCCCGCTGTTCCTATTGGTTCTAGTTTCCGACGGTACCTGCCTGATATGTGATGGGTTTTTGACTATGAGCGAATGTCCACTTGACTTGTTTTGGGGTGGGTGATCGCATGATTTGATCGGATCGTGTTGGTGGTGTTTGTTGTCTTTTTACTTTGGCGCCTTGGAAATTTTATGACTTTTTATGCTCTTTGAGCGTTGTGTATATTGTCGATATTGATATTAAATAAATAAATAAATAAATAAAGATATGTATAAAAGGGCATTAGGATCTTTGCTCTATTTGTCAACAAATACAAGACCAGACATTGCAGAGGCTACAGCACTTCTAGCCAAGAAAACTACCAACCCTACAGATGCGGATTGGACAGAAATAAAAAGTTTTCAAGTATCTAAAGACTACCATAAAAAAATTACAATTGGGTAATGCACATTCACAATCAGGCTAGGTAGTTTACGCAGATGCGGATTGGGGAGGTGACACAAGATAAAATGTCAAATACTGGGTATTTAATGAAATGGAATGACAGCACAGCCCATTGGGCCAGTCGAAAGCAAAAACTAGTTGCTTTGTCATCAAAAGAAGCCGAGTATATAGCCCTGCCAGAAGCAATTCAAGAGACTGTGGATCAAGCAATTGATTAAAAGTTTTGGAACTTATGTGGAGGAACCCATTCTTGTTTATGAAGACAATCAGAGTTACATTAAACGCCTTACCAATCCAAAAGCCAGTCACCGAACCAAACACATTGATACAAAGTATCATTTTTTAAGTCCTTTATGCGAATGAGAAGATCAAAGTACAATATCTAGAAAGTTACCAGATGACTGCAGACATTGTAACGAAACCTCTTGAAGCAGTTAAGCACCGAATGTTTGCAATGGATATTGGACTTACATTTCAGCAATAACAATTACACAATCGATATGTTGTATGTTTAAGTTATTGTTCCGCTTTAAACATTAAGAGGAGGTGTTGCAGCCCATACAAAAATAATGTGCAGAATTCACCAGAAAAATATCCCGGAGCGTTTCCTGCAGAACCTACTCTGAAGAAATCTGATGCAATTCTGGCAATTTATATTCCCAGAAAATAGTCTGCACAGCTTTCAACCAAATTTCTGCAGAAATTTAAAGATGCTTTAAACTTGCAGAAATACTCTATACTAATAAACCCCTTCAAACTAATAACCCCTCCAAACTAATAACCCCTCCAAACTAATAACCCCTCCAAACTAATAACCCCTTCAAACTAAAAACCCCTTCAAACTAAAAACATCTTCAAACTAATAACTCCTTTAAACTAATTACCCCTCTAAACTAATTACCCCTCTGAACTAATTACCCCTCCAAACTAATAGTCCCTTGAAACTAATTACCCCTCCAAACTTATAACCACTCCAAACTAATAACCCCTTCAAACTAATAACCTCTCTAAACTAATAACCCCTCTAAACTTATAACCCTTCAAACTAAAAACCCCTCTAAACTAAAAACCCCTTCAAACTAATAGTCCTTCAAAACTAATTACCTTTCCAAACTAATTACCCCTTTAAACTAATAACACCTCCAAACTAGAAACCCCTTCAAACTAATAGTCCCTCCAAACTAATTACCCCTCCAAACTTTTAGCCACTCCGAACTAATAACCCCTTCAAACTAATAACCCCTCCAAACTAATAACCCATATAAACTTATAACTCCTCCAAACAAATAACCCCTTAAACTAATAACCCCTTTAAACTAATTACGTCTCCAAACTAATAACCCCTCCAAACTTATAACCCCTCCAAACTAATAACCCCTCTAAACTAATAACCCCTTTAAACTAAAAACCCTCCAAACTAGAAACCCCTCGAAACTAGAAACCCCTTCAAACTAATAACCCCTCTAAACAAATAACCCCTCCAAACTAATAACACCTCGAAACTAATAACCCCTTGAAACTAATAAACCCTTTAAACTTATAACCCCTCCAAACTAATAACCCCTCCAAACTAAAAACCCCTCCAAACTAATTACCCCTCCAAACTAATAACCCCTCCAAACTAATAACCCCTCCAAACTAATAACCCCTCTAAAC
>JAQGBW010003790.1:0-15351 GCA_034698625.1 Julus scanicus | reverse complement strand
TATGTTCCCCTCATCACATTTTGCATTTGAGCACCCATTCTCGAAATTTGGGGGGGTGCAACAGACTTATTTTACACACTGTATAGTGTTGTACCTAAGTTTTAATATTTAAGGGTCCTAATTTAATGATGAAGGACTAACTGAAAAACGGGGGACTTTTTTGCAAGTGTAGACCATGTGGGGAATCATTTTGGATTTAGGTAGATTTTAAGTGGGTAGCCGAAATTAAACATAGGGAGCTAGAGTTAGCCCAGGTAGGAGGGAAATTCAAATTGAAAAACAGGGGAATAGTATCATGGAACCAGCATGAACTTGCAAGGTGGGTTGTAGTCTGGATGACTCTGAGAACCAGCACTGGATTGAGTGTGACGGTTGCCATATCTGGTGGGGAAAAAGAAAGGGCAGTGTAAGGAGGGTCAGAGGAAGAAAAAGTTGGGGATGTTTTAGATGTGCAGTGAGTGCTCCCGGAGTGTCAGGGAACTAATAAAGGAGTTTAGCAACATCATAGCTCTGCAAAGGGAAGTCGTGGACCTGAAGGCAGAGGTCGCCACTTACAAACATGCATTAGAGGCCTCGGAACTTCTGTTACATAGGAGTGGGGTAGGAAGGGACATGAAGCATGGCACAGAAGGAGTGACAGAGGAGACTGAGGGGGAAATCATTACATCCCAGGACGAAATGCCGAATGCTGAACCACTACCGGATCGGGGTGATGGCGACCAGGGTTCTGGGACGGATGGGATACCAGAGTCAGTTCAGCAAGACGGAAAAGAGACCGCAACAGAAGGTATCGTAGAAGGGGCCGCTGCAATATCGGTAGGTGAAACAGAGGACCTGGTGCAGGGGGCACTCCCTGGTAATATACTGGAGAAAGTGACCAGAACCTACGCAGAGGTAGTTCATCCGCTAACCTCAGTGTTGGATAACACTCACCAGGCGAATAAGGTTACAGCATCAGCTGGTGAGATGGGGGTGGGGTCACATACACCATTAAAAAACATGTCAGGGCTTATGGATTTAGTGAAGAGCGGGGAAAGCCGGACCATGGTGAAGCGGGTATGGCCTGTAGGTGGAGGTAGGGAAAAACCAGCAGGCGGGGTAAAGTCAACTCGGGAATGGGTGGGAGATTCAATAGCAGCAGGGAATAGCACTCAGGAAGTGGTGGGAGATTCAATAGCAGCAGGGGCAATGGGTAACCTGAACATGGAGGTGAATACAAAGAAGGGGGATGTTGGACATTAATTAATGCAACTGAAGGAGGGGCTAGGTTGAGGGACTTGTACATGAATAATGGGGAGGAAAAGTTGTGCCATAATGACACCAAAAGGGTGATGTTACATCTGGGCACTAATGACCTTAAATAGGAGAGCACGGATTCTATGATGAAAGTGTATCAAAATATCATTGGTACCTTGAAAGTTAAAAAGGTGGAAGTAGTTATCTCTGGCATTCTTCCACGAGCTACCCGACGTAGGGAAGCTTTAGAACTCCATCAACGAATGCAATCAGTCTGTAAGGAGGAGGGGGTAGTCTATGTGGGGAACTGGGAGTATTTCTCAGCACACCTTGAGTTCTTTGGCCAGGATGGTCTACACCTGACAAATGCAGGTAGTCTGGCAATAGCCAGGCGTTGGGCTATGATGTCAGGCAAGGTCATAACCCCAAAAAACTAGAGAGGTTAGGGGAATCCAGAGGGATTTCCCCCCGGCCGCAGTGGGAAGAGGTGAGGGCGGCGACCCCCCTGGGAGGAAAGCAGAGTCAGTTTAGTACAACTGAAGGGAAGCGAGCACTGTTAGCTGAAGGAATAAGGCCACAGCGTACAAGGAGGCTTAGAATCAAAAGCTCACGAAGGACATCCAAGTTGAGGATCGGTTTTATCAATGTGAATGGGCTAAGAAATAGCATTAAATGGCAAGAGATCAGCAGTCTCGTCACTAGGGGGAGGTGGATATTCTGGGACTGGCAGAAGCGCACCTCAGAGGTAAAGAGGAATTGCTTAACATAGATGGGTTAACAGTACAACTGTTATCATGCGAGACTGGAAAGAAGCAAAAGGGTGGACTGGAAGTGGCATGGAGATATCAAATCAAGTTAGCAGGGTATAGCTGTGCTGGTAAAGAGCACATGTGAATGCAGCTTCAGGGGGCAAGCATCAAACTAGCCATTGCTATAATATACATTGCAGTAGAAGGAGCCACCCTGGAATGGTATGCGGCAATATATGCATGCCTTCAGAGGGACATAGATGACTTGCATGGAAAGGAGTTTGGTGTGGTGCTACTGGGAGACTTTAAAGGCCATTTGCAGGAGCTGGATGGGGAGGATAATGTAAATGGCAGTCTTCTCCGGGGATTTGCAGGAAAAAACCAAATGCAGATTGGTAACCTTATGCAGGGATGCAGAGGGAAGTCATCATGGACAAATGGTAAAAGTGCATTCACTTTAGATTACATTCTGCTGGATGGGGGGCTAGCAGCAAGAGTGGGAGAGGTCATGATAGACGATACAAATTTGGCAGGCATCGAATCTGACCATCACCTTATCAGATTGACCTTAGATGTGGGGACATTAGCTAAGCCCAAGGTGATCAGACATAGCCAACACGATAGATGGGCTTTATGTGAGAATGTAGATTGGAGAGCATTTGCGGGTAGCATGGAGTCCGAGCTTCAAGGCATTGGGAATACAGACTATGAGATATGGAGCAAATGCATCCTCACTAGTGGGACTCGGATTATTAGTCGCACATCACGAGGAAGCGGACCTAGAAAATCCCGCGTGATAATGTCCAGAGAGTCATGGGGTGTTATAAAGGACAGGAAAACCGCATGCAGGACCCATCGCGTGACATTGAAACAGAGGGAGGCTGGGAAAATAGCAAAGGCTTGGAAGGAATACCTTGAGTTAAAGGATATAGCCAAGCGGAAGGTGGCAGAGTGCATAGTGGCTCAGGATAGAGCAGTATGGGACTCAATTATAACTGGAAGCTGATAATGCAGCATGAAGTACTGGCGGTACATTAAGGGCAAATCCCAGACTGTAAAGGAAGATATAGAGGGTCTGGGGGATGCACACGGGGTGGTGGTACGGGATGCTTCAAGAATTCGCCTACTACTGCAGGCATATGCAGGTCAGTTTGTTTAGGACAATGTAACGTTCGAGGAGGGAATGAGACCCATGCCAGGAGTGGTAAAAAAACACAGGAGGCGGGGTCACCTAGATCCGAAAGGTAGAGGTGGACAAGGCTGTCCAGCTCCTAAAAGACAGGAAAGCGGTGGGAGAACATGGGGAACATAGAGTGGAAGTCCTTTCAAAATTATTTAACGAGTATATAAAGGGGAGAAAATTCCAGACAAATGTAACATGACTAGGATTGCGCTGGTATACAAAGGTAAGGGTAAAAGCAAGGTGGAGCTGGGTAGTTACAGGCCGGTAGCTATTGTTGTTTCTAAGTGTTTTCGCGAATCCTAATTGTGATGTAACATTGTGAGTGTGTTTGAATATGATGTTTTAATTTACATATATATACACTTATTCATATTTAATATCTATGACACTTACTTAACAAAAGGAAAGGCTCGTCCGGAATCCTCCTGGTCCGAAAGGCAAATCTAGAAAGAAAAGAAATAAAACAAAATTATGTTGCTAGATTAAAATAAATTAAATTAATAAATGAGAAAGGGACTTCCCTCCAGTTTTTGGGGAGAAGTCAGATGTGTCATCTGGACACATTGGGGTCGGCCATCTTGGTTCGATGACCTGTCCAGGGCACTCGGAATCTGGCCACCGACAGGGATGGACGTGCCTGTCCTCCTTGTCCCCCACTATAACAATGATTAAAAGTAGTGTTGTAATTTTTGATTAATTTCTGCCTTCACGGATTCGAAATAAAACAAGATGCAATTGACTTACTTTTCCTGGCTGTCATTTCGGGACTTCCACTTCATCCTGTAAAAGAAGAAGATGAGATTTAAAAACAACAGCTATCAGTAGCTGTGTGTACAAAGTGTATGCAGGGCTGCTCAGGGACAGGCTAAGGGCAGAGATAGAGGCTAGTGGGCAATTAGTTGAGTACCAGAATGGGTTTTGCAAAGGCCATAGGGGAAGTGACAACCTGTTCGTCATCACCCAGCTAATGGAAGTGGCAGTTAGACATGGGAAGCATTTGTATGTGGTATTTCTTGACATTAAAAGAGCATTTGACAATGTCGACAAGGTACTGCTTTGGACGCAGCTATCAGCTTATGATATATCCCAGGATCTCATTGGGGCTATCAGGGCACTGTATGAGAATACGTGGTATGCAGTGCAGTGGGGAGATGTAAAGACGGATGGGATAAAGGTCAACAAGGGAGTGCGACAAGGGTGTCCATTGTCACCCCTGTTGTTTTTGGTGTACATAAATGAGTTGGGGGTTCATCTGCGTGATTCTCAACTGAGGTATCGCATAGGTAGCAAAAAACTGCCGAGTCAGATGTTCTGCGATGACATTGGTCTTATGGCCGAAGACAGTGATGAACTGCAACAGCTCCTGGACATAACAGGGAGCTTTGGAGTTGACTTTATAATGGAGTTTTGGGAAGACAAGTCAGGATTCCTTGTCATCAATGGAACAGCCCATGTTCCAATGGAAGAATGGTCCCTGAACGGGGGGACCGTGAGACAGGTCAGGGAATATGAGTATCTGGGATTTCCACTGAACGGAACGAAGCATTATCTAGAGCCTATGGAGAAAAAGAATCAATTAAAGGCCAGTAGATCAGGGGGTCTACTACGCAAAATTGCCTTCCAATCTTACTCTCAGTAAGATTGGAAGTAATCAGTAATCCGGAATAATCAGTAATCAGTAATACAGTAATCCGGGGGGTGTGGAAGGGAGTAGGGGTTCCGGCAGTAACTTACGGTAATGATGTGCTGTGTATCTCGGCCAAGAAGAACAGTGAGCTGGAGGTTATGCAGCGAAACAATGTGAGGGCAGCATTAGGGGCAAATAGGTTCACCGCAGTGGAAGTGCTTCAAGGTAAAATGGGGTGGTCTAGCTTTGATGCCAGGGAGATGGCCAGCAAGCTAACATATATAGGCGGATGCTACTGATGAGCAAGGAACTCCCAGCAAGGCAGGTGTTTGAGCTGCTACGTGACCAAGGATGGAAGACTAAGATGCTAAGGCAAGTCAAGAGTTTTGGTGTCAAGTTAGGCCTGGGCACCTCCGTAAATAGACAGTGGGCAAAATCGGATAACAGGATAAAACGACTAGTCCAGACTTGGGAAGGGGAAAAGTGGAGGCGAGGGATGGGAGAGAAAAGCACTTTGGCCATTTATGCCCACAAGGCAAAAATTGGGAGGGAAAGACTCTACGATAACAGCCATGCAAGTGCGTTATTCTTTAGAGCGAGAGCAAGTTCGTTGGAAACCAACAAGAGACTGTCAAAGTTCCAATCAATGACGGAGATATGTAACTTGTGCGATGGAGGGGTGGAGGATGTGGAGCATGTCATGTGCTTTTGTCCTTTCCTTGAGGACTGCCGTATCATGGGTCCCGAGTGTAACTCAGTGGAAGGGTGGTTAGGATTCAAAGGGAAGGGGACACAGAGGGCTAACGTCTGCCAGTCAGCAAAACGATTGCTGAGTAGGTGGTGGTCACTCAAGCAACAGGCTGATGCTAATCTTGGGGCGGGGGGAGGTAGATTTGAAGTGTAGTGCAGTTGAGGAAGTAGTAGTAGTAACGGCTCCCAGAGGGAGCGTCCGTCTAAAAGGACAGAGCTACAAGATCCATCATCATTATCATCACCAGGTAAAGATAGATCATGCTGAAACTATAAACACAAACCTGTAACCACTTGACAGCATTGGTAAGAACATTCAAGATGACAGCCTAAAGCTAGCAAGGCCATGCATTTTCAATCAATCAGAACCACTAGACAACTTTGATTAGAACGCTCAAGATGGCGGCCTCCGTGTATATTTGTAAGAAAAAGTTTCCTGGTCTTAGTTTCATTTAACCCAAGTTTGCAAACGAAAAACTGTGAGATTTGAATTTTTCATCTCCTGATCCTCCTTCAGCGTCCTCTGTCGCGCGTCTAAGCCCCGCCTATTCCCACGCTCCTCTCGTCCCGTCCCCGCTCCCGGCCCTGCCGAAGAGCTACATATCTCATTTGCATTCCAGCCGTAAATAAACGCCATAAATTTGAATGTGGCAGACACTTAACGACGATTACGGCGTTCAGCCTTGCTTTTTATGGCGCCCCGTTGCATCCCAACCGAAGGCCGACTTAACCCTTTCTGCGATGCTTACAAAGATTAAAAGAGAAAGAAAAGCCACGTAGCTCGGGAGTAGCAGGCAAGGTCAAAGGGCACGACGGCTCCTCCGAAAAAGGCACCTTTTCCATTGCCTCAAAAATGCCTCACGCCACGCAGCGCCCCATTGCACGTTTACCTTTGCCACAGCACCGGAGGCATGCGTCTTTCCATGCGTCATGAAAACGAGTGCGAATGACTAGATATTGCAACGCTGTTCCCAGGCCTCGATGGGTGGTTTTTTTGCTCGAATAAAGCCGTTTCGTGCCCTAATCCGTTTATGTACGCAGCGTGCGCGTCACGTGGCGCTGCGCAACAGGTGCGCGCTTCCGCATCATCCGCCCCGAACCCCCTCGCCGCCAGAGCGCGAAATCGTCTTATTAGCTCCCATGGCAACGGCGGTCGTGCCCAATGAAATATTCACAACCCGCCAATCTTAACCCGGTTAGGAAACGCCCCGAGGGGATGACGGGAAAGGAAAAAAGCGCACGGAAGGCAAAAGAACAAAAAAAAAAAACCGGAGCAGTGCATTAGCTAATTAAAAAGTTCCGTCGTGGGAGATACGTTGGTTGCGAAGGGACACGCAGGAGAAAGAGGCATGCGTTAATGCATGCGTTAACAGGTGGTAAGCGCAAGCACTCGCCTCTATTGAAAAGATGCATGCGTCATCGAGTACCTCACCTCTAATGGAATGAGGCATGCTTCAACGAGTACCTCCAATGGGAAGAAGCATGCGTCATCGAGTACTTTCAATGGAAAGAGGCATGCCTCAACGAGTACCTCCAATGGAAAAGAGGAATGCGTCAACGAGTGCTTCCGATATGGAAAGAGGCATGCGTCAACGAGTACCTCTAATGGAAAGAGGCATGCTTCAAGGAGTACCTCCAATGTGAAGAAGCATACGTCAACGAGTACTTTCAATGGAAAGAGGCATGCCTCAACGAGTACCTCCAATGGAAAAGAAGCATGCGTCAACGAGTACTTCCAATATGGAAAGATGCAAGCGTCAACGAGTACCTTCAATGGAAAAGAGGCATGCGTCATCGAGTACCTCCAATGGAATGAGGCATGCTTCAACGAGTACCTCCAATGGAAAAGAGGCATGCGTCAACGAGTACCTCCAATGGAAAAGAGGCATGCGTCAACGAGTACCTCCAATGGAATGAGGCATGCCTCAACGAGTACCTCCCATGGAAAAGAGGCATGCGTCAACGAGTACTTCCAATATGGAAAGAGGCATGCGTCAACGAGTACTTCCAATATGGAAAGATGCAAGCGTCAACGAGTACCTCCAATGGAAAAGAGGCATGCGTCATCGAGTACCTCCAATGGAATGAGGCATGCTTCAACGAGTACCTCCAATGGAAAGAGACATGCTTCAACGAGTACCTCCAATGGAAAAGAGGCATGCGTCATCGAGTACCTGAACTCCAATGGAATGAGACATGCTTCAACGAGTACCTCCAATGGAAAGAGGCATGCGTCAACGAATACCTCCAACAGAATAGCATTTTTGATCGAATGACCTAATTTTCACCCCCGTTAACGTTTTGTTTTAAAAGTTTGAAAGGCGTTTCATCGAAAGTGAGTTGATGAGAAGTAGGGTACGTTTTCTCGGAATCTATTCCACACTTTTCCAACTTCATTCCACCAAACCGTATTCATTATCCAGTTAGCTAATTGCTTATTCACCACGACGCAAGAGGGGGGCGTGGGTGAACTTCACCACCCCCTAGTTGCCATGCTTCGTTAGGGTTGCCTTGGCCCCGATGCAAAAAGAAACTAAATTCTCGTCCTATTGTGCCTAAGCACGTGGGAAGCCGGGTGTTGCCATGGTGACCACATGACGCAAGAGGAGGCATGCGTCGCTGCAAAGTCGGGAGGTTGACGAACTGCCCTCAACAGAATTAACCACCTTAATTACCGAAGGATGCCTTGATAGACGCATGCATCATCCAAAATCGATTTGAGAAGCAATACGTTGAGGCATGCGTCATGTCTAATTTCAACGATATGGCTATTTCGCTTTGAGACGCAATGGATGCTGCAAGGTCTAGGATGCGTCATGACGCATGCATCATTCTTGAAATACTACTACATAAGAACAAATAATAATCCATAAGGAATTTTAAGAGGTATCCTGGAGAGGAGAGGCATGCATGCTGCCACGTTGTAATTTGCCTTTTCATTGTCCAGCACAATGAGGCATGCAGAGACGATTGGCATCACTGGCGTCACCTTTGACCTTCTACAAATAGCCCTGTTCGTTAATCGAGGTTAAGAAAGAGTGCTGCTAGGATGCACACTCGGCAACGACAAGTCGGTTGTCGCAAATGACGTCATCCTCTCCAATGTTCGGCAAGTAGCAATTGTTGTCCAGGGCAAACTGAAGAGTGAGGGGAGGGAAGTGGGGGTATATCATGAGACGCCATTTGCTCCAGGGGAGTCCAGATGAGGAATCGAAGAACGGATTCCAAGAACCTTGAAAGAATCCACATGTTTGGAAGGGAATCCTGCAAGCAGAAGTCATCAATGCTCAGAAGATGAATCTGGATCGATTCAAAAGTCAAGGATCTGCAAAGAATTTCAACGTCAAAGGACGGAATCTGGAACAAATCACAAGAAAGGATTCTTGGGGGGGAAACAACAAGGAGAGGAGTTGAGACAAGGATTCTGCGAAGTCCAGGTGAGGAATCGAGGAACGGATTCCAGAGACATGCGCGGTGGAATCTTGAAAGAATCCAAAATGTTTGGAAGGGAATCCTTCAAGCAGAGCTCATCAATGCTCAGAAGATGAATCTGGATGGATTCAAAAGTCAAGGATCTGCAAAGAATCTCAACGCCAAAGGACGGAATCTGGAACAAATCACAAGAAAGGATTCTTGTGGGGAAGGAATTCTGACAAGGATTACGAATGCCGTTTTCCTCCATCTGATGACATCGACCTGACGACGCGGGAGGCCAAGATCCGGAAGTGGCAAGGAACAAGAGGTCCTTGGCCGCCATTGGTGGAGTCGTCCTCCATTCAGCGCTGTGGCGTCAGTCGTGTTTCCGACCGCCGCCACCACCATCCCCATTTCCGCGTCAAACTCGAAATTGGCGACGCCGTGCTGCCGCTGGCGCTTCTTGAAAACTCGGAAATCGAATTAGGCCGCCACGATTAATAGATTCAACGACTTGAACGACGTAATTCGATTAGGGAGCGATCGCGGTTGCCAGAACAGAGGAAGAAGACCGCCTCGCAATTGGACCGGAAAAAAAAATTGGACTTTATGGTTTTGTACGAGGCTGGGGGAGGGGAGGATCCAAGATCCCCCCGGATGGATCTGCAAAAGGTCAATGGGGATCTTCGGGATCTTCGCACAACCTCCCAATGCAGTCGTTGAAGCCATTGATGCAAGCGCCGATAAGAAGCAATGTAGTATAGCGATTGATGTAACCATTGCTACAAGACAATCATTCCAGAGCTCAATGCAATCATGCAATACAAGTTCAATAAAATTCAGTCAAGATTTCTCAATATATTGCAACAGCTGCTGAAATGCATTCCAACAGAGCAATGGACCCCAAAAATCTCTCTTGGAACCACCAACGACATATTCAGACACAAAAAACCTTGGTGTGTCCAGAAGTGTTTGTGGAACAATGGGTCGAAAACGGCCATTTTCTGACACATTTTGATGTTTCTTGATGTGTTATTTCGATCGCTCGAGAGGCGGTCGGGAACAAAGGAAAAAATGTGTCGGAATGTTTCCTGCTAAGGCGTGATCCATAAATTATGTCACACTTTTTTGCCTCTTTTTAAACACCCACCCACCCCTTAGTCACAATTTCCCCATCCCTTAGACACAATTGTCACAAAAAACAAACAATAGGGTGTGACATAATTTTTGAACGGCCCCTAAGGCGCTTTTGCCAAGGACTCTGCATGATGACGTTGCACCATGTGATTTTAATTTTGAAATATAGCCGCGAAATTCACAATACTGTGTAATATACAGCCGGTGACAAAAGCGCCGTACCACCCAATATGAAGCTCCGCCTGGTTTAAAGAAATGTGTCTTAGGTGCGTACACTCAGATAGAAATTTTCTATTGATACCAATAGAAAACAATTGAAACCAATAAAACCAATTGAAAACAATGTTCCAAATAACAGAGTTACTCTATTGGTTTTTTTTTGTTTTTTTTTACCAGGGTTTCTAATGTTATTTGGACACTTTATTGAGTCTAATTGTTTTCTATTGTTACTGTATTGACTTCTATGGTTTAGCTGTACTGACTGAACAATAGAAAACAATAGAAAACCATAGAAAACAACTGAAACAAATAGAAAACAACGCTCCAAATAATAATAGAAAACAATAGAAATCTCTATTGTTTTTTTCACCAGGGTATAGGAGCATTTTCCTGAAATGATTGGATATGGCCCTCTCCTCCTATACCATGTGACATTTATTTGCTGACTGTAGGGTACTGTACTGGACGGATCCATGAATTTTTCAAAATGGGTCCCATCCAAAACATGTTCAAAGCCATCTTTCATATGCACAGTTGGGGCCATTTGTGGTGCCATATTTTCCGCGTGGGCCCCATATACGCTTCCGGGTGAGCAATTGGAATAGATGTTCCATTGCTGAGCACGCCAATTTGCGAATTCGCAGACTGCTGCGTAAAAGTGCTTCCGAGGA
Organism: Julus scanicus; assembly: GCA_034698625.1. Classification (NCBI taxonomy): domain Eukaryota; kingdom Metazoa; phylum Arthropoda; class Diplopoda; order Julida; family Julidae; genus Julus; species Julus scanicus. The sequence goes on along the minus strand of JAQGBW010003790.1, from coordinate 4,365 downwards.
CGAGCGTGTTCTAATTAAAGCCTGTCGCTCAAGCAATTACCGATCAATTTCCACCGATCTCATTTCTCGTTAAAAGGCTACCTGTGGCCTCGACGCGTTTAGTCGCCATGACGTCACCATCGAATCAATACGAAAATTCAACAACACAAAATAGAAAGTTTCCTCAGAAACTGGAGTGATGCTACAATGTATCGCAATACTTGGAGCTGTGTGAAAAAGCAACGTACAAAAAAGACATCCAGGGTCACTTATTGAAACTCGGAAATTCTTAGAAGCAGTGTTCCAAAACCCAGTTTCAGATTCCATCCAAAATAATTGACCTTATTTTATATGTGACATCAGCAAATTTTGTTTTATGACATCAGCTTTTTTTTTCTGTAAGGGGCCATTCACGAAGCCTGCAAAGGACGTCCCCGAAAATCCTTCAAAAATTGAACCCCCTTCCCAATCTCCTGTCCACATAATGTTCATTTTACCCAGACCATCTCGCATAGCCCTCCTTAATTTTTTTATAGTAGGGTGTCCAGAAAATTTACTGGAGCATACAAAAACCCATCCTATATATTTCCAAGCACCCGTCTCACTGCCAATTCCACGACATTTTTCCAGATTTTTCCGATTAATGGATATTTCCTGACCTCGAAGGGAAATTTCAGCATAAAATTGGTGTTTAACACAAAGCTGGGCATAATTCTAGACTTTCCACCAAAGTTTTAAAAATTCAAGTACATTTGGGAGTAGGGATTGGTTATTTTTTGGATTTTGGGTGATTTTTTGTGAACATTTTTAGTTTTTTTTTTTGTGGATTTTTGGTGACTTTTTGTGTTCACTTTTTTGGATTTTTCTAGATTTTTGGATTTTAGTTGATTTTTTGGATTTTTGTGATCATTTTTTGGATTTTTGGAGATTTTTTGTGATCATGTTTTGGATTTTTGGTGATTTTTTATCAATATTTTTTGTATTTTTGCTATTTTTTGTGACATTTCTTCCGGTGTCCATTCCCCCTTTCACTGACCTTTAAACAGAAAATCCAAAAACCGAAACATAGGTACCATTACTTGTGGACGTCCATAATGGTTTACCCCCTCCCTCCTCCCTGTCCACATGTCAGCTGATTCCTCCTACCACCTTTTAATGGCTCCTAAATCAAATTAGATTTTCATAGGGAACTCCGGCCATGTCCAATTCTTATAGGATGCAACATGTTCTGTCAAGAACTCATTATTTTTGCATGCGGGAATATCAATTCTAACGGTACTTCCGGTCCATATTATCTCGGGACAAAATTAATTCGCGTTCTAATCACGAATAATATGACAATTTATAAGCTTAATGCGTGGTTCGCGTGTACAGAATGCGACTCTGGGGAAGAAAGGTAATGCAAACACAATGTCATCTGACGCACGAAGAAATATTAAGGTATTTTCCACTTGTTTTTCCACAACACTTAACACGCAGAAAATATTCTTAAGACTTTTCCGCAAACATCATTATTTAAATAATGCATTAAAAACAGTAAATATACAGTAGCCCAAGAAAGTCTAAAATCATTTCCGAGGCCTCAATTTTTCGTAAGTTCGATTTACAGTTTCTTCACATTTCACATAACATCAGCCGGATAAAAAAAACTTTGTTGGGGAAAAAATGCATTTTGCAACATCTTCGTATCCCAGTATTATAAATGAAACTTACGTAAGTGGAAAACTACACTGTGAGCCGCCATCTTATCTATAATGACAAGTGTGGATGAACGTAATGTTTCACGGGGTATTATTCACCATCACGAAGGTCAAGAAAAAAATCACTTTCTTGGCAGAAAAAAAAGCAACCTCGAGTTGTTAAACGTTAATATTCGAATAGCAAATTGACGTTAGAAATGCCGAAATTGTAATTGCAAATGACGAAAAGACACTCAGGGGCATTCAAAAAATACGTCCCCGAACTTCCTTCAAGAATTGACCCCTCCCTACCCCCATCATCATGGTGTCCTTCATTTCTTCCTTTTTTTTTAAAGTAGAGTGTCCACAAAATTTATTGTAACATATAAAGGCCCGTCCTATAAATTTCCAAGCACCAGTCTCGCTACCTACCAATTCCAAGACATTTTTCCAAATTATCTGAGGGCAATTTCCTGACCTTGGGGGAAAATTCCAGCATAAAATTGGTGTTAAACACATAGTTGGGCATAATTACCGACTTTCACTTTTCACTTTTAAAACTCAAACAGAAAATTCAAGAAGTTCACAATTCCATCATTAGTGGACGTCCATAATGGCTACCCTCCCCCTGACCACATGGTGTCTACGTGCCAGTAGACCCCCTACCCCCTCTTGAGGACGTCCTTTTTAATGGGCCCTAATGCATTATACTGTTTATAAAAAAAAAAAGTTTCTTGAAATTTTACATAAAATAAAAATTCCGAACTAATCCACTTTTGAAAAAGTATATAAGTGAAGATACAGTAGTAAACTGCCATCGTGAATACCAAAAGTTAGTGTTTTCGCGAAGGTATCTCTTCGCATGCCAATTTTTTTTTTTCCAGATCCATCCTGCATACTTAAGCCAGATGGGGGGACTTCCAGCGTCTTCGGTGGAATTTTACACTCAAGGTGAAAATGTTTGAAATTTTTATCTATCAGTAAGTCAACAAACAAACTTAAAGACTCGATGAAACAAACTGTGAATGATATAACAAAAGTATTTTCTGAAATGGACATGAACAGTTGGCTTCAATTACTGCAAAAAATAGGAGCCATTCAAAAAGGACGTCCTCGAGAGAGGGGAGGGGGGTCTGCTGGCATGTGGACAGGAAGGGGAGGTGAGAAAGTAGCCAATATGGATGTCCACTAATGATGATATTTTTCAGTTTGAGTTTTAAAGGTCTGTGAAATGGGGAAATGGACACCAGATTCGGAAGAAATGTGTTCCCCCAGTTCCAAATGTACTTGAATTTTTAAAACCTCGAGCAAGTGTGGAATTTTATACCCAACTTTGTGTTAAACACCAATTTAATGCTGGATTTTTTTTTTTTTTTTTTCGAGGTTAGGAAATTTCCGTTAATCAAAAAAATCTGGAAAAATGTCGTGGAATTTTCAGATGAGGCGGGTGCTTGGGAATTAATAGGATGGTGTATGTTCCAAATAATATACAGAAATAAGCGATGTACTTAAATCCAAGAATTTAACGTCAAGAATTTTCCTGAAATCGTAGAAAGTGAAGATAAAAAATTGAAATCTGAAATAGGGCGATTCCAAGAAGAAGAAAATGAGGAAGAAGTAGAGTCACATTCCTGGTTCGAGTCCAAGTTTCCCTATTACATTTTCCCGTATGTTAACAAACTACATGAATATAAAAACATTCAAGGGCACCCAATATGCTATTATTATTTATTAATTGCATATTTTTTATGTTAAACGGTTCTAAAAATATTGTATTAATGCCATGAATCACACGTGAGTCAAATACAGCAATTACGAATTCCATTTTTTCTTCCTGTCAAACATTATTCTGGCATCTAGTCAATGTCACACGTGATACAGTGACAACGTTCCAAAAATACACAAATAGATTATTTATTGATACTATGTGACACAGCTCATCTCATCAAGATTATAATAAATATGATGTTATAAAAGTAGTTACTACGAAACGGTTGGTTGTTGCGCGGTGGATGTAAATTGAATTAACAAAAATTGTTTTTAAATGCAGAAAATCCCGTTTGTAAAACAAACAAATACTTGAGTTTGATTTTAAATTTTATAAAAACATGTTTGCTTAATCTTTTAGTTGTTTACCTCACTGTGCAGCGTGTGTATATCGCCTTACATTTTTTTTTTAATAAAAATAAATTATTTAAATTTGAACTTCGTGAATATTCCAAAGTATGGTAATACGAACTGCGAATGACATTATAAACGCAACAGCACTTATCTTCATGACAGATATGATTCGGAAACTTATAAAATACCGCGTCACTGGGGTAAATCGACCAATTCTCAATAAACTGATTTCAAGAGTCTGAACTCTCTTCGTCCAGCATAAACATATTTCGAACACCATGAATTTGTGGAACCCAGCACTTTATTATAAGTTTAAGACAATGCACTTCGCCACTTTCGGCAATCTCTTGCAACTGGTGACCAAGAAACCCAATCTTCGGGTTCTGGACTTGGGCTGCGGCACTGGAGAGATCACCCGTCGCCTGGCGGACAGTCTCCCCAACTCGGACGTCTTGGGTGTGGACACTTCGCCTGAGATGCTCGCCGAGTCCCGCGCTTTCGCCCGAGACGGCCTGCGTTTCGAGCAACAGTCCATCGAGGATGTCGTTTCGCAGGGGACCCAGCAGTGGGACCTGGTGTTCTCCAA
>JAQGBW010003789.1:0-15356 GCA_034698625.1 Julus scanicus | reverse complement strand
TCCAATTAAAATGGTATTATAACAAATTAAAAGTTGCTAAGTCTTTCTATTTCGTCAATTTGTGAAATTTTACTGGTATCCCATCAATTAAGTTGACCACTGTATATGGTCAAAGAAAATAGCATTTAGCTGGTAAACATTTTCACCTAACTATCTTCAAACTTGTTAGACCGCCAACTCATTATTGGTGTGTATGAAAACAAAGAAATCACAAATTTGGCGTTTTATATAACTATTCCAGGTACTATGAAGTTATCGGGCCTCAATTTACAAAGGCTATGTATACAACATTGTATTACGCGCCTCTGTAAATTGAGGCCCAATAACTTCATAGTACCCTATTCCAATTTGTGTAATTATGCATCAAAGTACTTAAGCCTGAAATTATTGTAGAGTATACAAAAACATTGTTAGCTCCATGACATTTTCTTAGTCATATTAGCCATATGTACAGACCAAAATAACAAACTTAAGTTAGGATTCATGGAAAAAAAAAACTTTCACTGTAATTTATTTTCGTAACATAGATAAAATTCTTCATTTTTCTACATTTTTTCTTCAAAAAAATAGCCATTGTGGAATGGCTGAAAACTTAGCAGTGCAACAGAATTAGTTTCATACAAGTATGGCATGTGGAAATACTACTTCCATAATAACATATTTCAAAAATGTTCCAAATAACAAGGGATGAAGTTCCACAAAATTAAGAGAAGTTTACATAGAAAAGAGAGGCAACTGGCTAGAAACAACTAGAAAGCCATTATTCAAACCTGCACTCTAAAATTACAGGTGCAAAAAAAAACTATGCACATTTATGAATTGCGTAGCAGATAGTCAAAACTGAACGAATCCGCAAGTGAAATAAATGCTTTATTATTTTCAATCTCTGTTTGAAGCCTGCAGTGATACTAAAAATAGTACAAAATTGTATATCTTACTGCTACAAATGCAAAAATACAAAACAATATTGCAACAGGTTGTACAGTCTCTCCACTTAAAATAGAAAATGATAAGAAATAATATTGTAAAATTACTCATTTTACTGTCACAAACTTAAAAGATTTAGTGTGTGGACCACCTTACAGTTATATAAAGCATAACTAAAGTAACATGAATATTTCACATGCATGGTAATAATAAATGGAAAATAAGACACAATAAACAAAGAATATAATGTCAACATACATGTCAGTCATACAATTTATGTTCAATTGAAAGATATTATTGATATCTTAAGACTTTAAAGTATATTTAATGACCAAATGCCTGGATTTTCACTTGGCACATGAGAATACTAGTCTATCCTAAACAGAATGCACACTTACTTAAGTGGCAAATAAAATTAAAATGAGATTCAGAGCAAATAGATTTTTCCATATGGTTAAGGTCAAAACTTTTTGTCAGATTCAATGTGGCACATAATCATAAATTCTACATGCAAAGATTGATGGAATGTTAAGATACTCAAACAAAAAAATGTATAGCAAATACACAAAATACTAAAACTATTAGTAATGACAAAAATCAAAATAATATTTGGTGTAAAGTTAATCAACTCGCTTTCTTTACCAGTAACTAATTACTTTAATAGATCAAGAGTAGGCAACAGTTTCTTCAATATCTAAATGTGGCAAATTAGCTATTGAGTTGTTCATACTGTATTTTTATTTTCCTATCGAGCAAAATAATGTCTTAATTTATGTTATCCACTGCTTCAGCTCATGCAAAATGTATGCTCAAATGATTTTTCATTTTATACAATTGTGCTGTTTTTTTAGATTAGTTTCAATTTGTAATGAATACAGCAGCCTGAAATGCAACCCAATCTTAAACATTAGCCAAAGTCAGGTAATGAATTTCATTGTAGTTGAAAACTGATTTATATAAATTTCATACAAATCGGTTGAAATATGCATCACATTAATACATGTATGTGCTCTATTCTTAAGGATTGAAGTGATTCAATGCACACATCACACTGGCATAAATTCATCCAAAACTCTTTTCAACCAATTAAAATCCACTCCATATCTTTGGCTAAATAAGCACCTCATAGCATGGCTTAATCATCCCAACTTTCATCCATGCTCTTGTAGAACGGCCTCGCTTTGCGACAATTGTGTGCAGAATGTCCAGATCCGCCGCAAGCGTAGCACCGAAAAATGGAAGATTCATTTGCAGAAGTCAACTGTTGCTTTCGTGTATACATTTTCTGAAACTTGTTGAAGCTTGGTTTGCCAAATGAGGATTTAATGGAACTGGCACCATGCTGTTTCCGGGGTTGATCCTTCTCTGCCCAAGGTGGCAAAAATACATCTTTCTCCTCAAAGCGATAATTTGGGCTAATTGCACTAGCTTTACCAGAATTCCAGGTTTTTGGGGCGTTTGCTTCTTTTGTGGGTGTAAGATCAGGCGAATCCTCCTTGACAAGAGCTGTGGGAGATGGTGTACGGGGAACAGGAGGAGGAAGCGGAGGAGGAGGAGCAGCGACAGCTGCCGGTGGTGGAACAGATTTTGCTGTATCTCCCGTACTCTGTCGATACAGCCTCATTTCGGCTAGTGTCTCGTCTACTTCTTTAGCAACATCTTTCAGCTCCTCTATGCTTGCAAAAGCCTTTTGCCTCAACAAAATACGGCATTCCGGATGTGCCTGCTTCAGAATGCAGCTGATTACTTCTTGATCTGGAGCACGAGGTGAAAATTCACGGTAGCCACGATGGATCATGTTGATGAAATCAAGCAAGGGCTCATCCTGGTCCTGGGTGCGATTTTCCACCATAAATCGATAGCTGTCCACATACTCGAGAACTCCAAATTCCTTCTTAAAGTTACGCAGGAAATCGTGCCAATTTTTAAATTTCTCCCCTTCCGATTCCCACCACAGACCAGCCGAACCATCCAAAGCGCAAGGTACAACCATCTCTAAGGCTTCGGCATAGGTGTATCGTTGGCTAGCTACATAGCACTCTAATTTTCTAAGGAAATTTTTGGCAATGAATCCTTTATCATCAATATTGCCATTGAAAGTGGGTAATGGCACATTAGGAGGACGTATGCTCCTCCTCTCACAATTTTGGCTTTGGCCTACGGCAATTGCAGTCTGCAAAGCCAACATTAACTGTTCACCCGTGAGTGCATAAACATCAGCAGGGTTAATGGCTTTATCACTGGGAAGCAAATGACCAAGATTTCCTAAGAGATTTGAAGATCCTCCTATTGAGGGAGAGCTGTGTCCTCCTGCGTTTAACCCTCCTTGATCTGCACCCCTACCTTCGGGCTTGCGACTACCATACATTCTGATAGGTAATATAGATTCGGTTGTTCAAATTGAGATTCGGGTACCTGCTAATGAAAAACAAAATTCTAATATCTCAATGTGGAAATAGCCAGTCACAATTCCATACAAAAGTTGCACATGGGGCTTGCAAAATATGTACATTTATCCGGTTTCACATCGTGTACAAAACATAATGCAAAAGTTCAGGGCATAGAGAATATATGTGCAATTAAAGCGGGTTTGACTGTATATGTCAGAAATGTTTGCTGCCATGTCACAGATACGTACAGGCCTATGTTTATTTACTACAAAATGGTAAAAATCAGTAGCCATATGTGTAAAAAAAACTTGTTGCGGAAATTCATAGGTGTATTTTTTAATATTTTTCCAAAATAGAGAATTCGGCCCCTGAACAAGGGCAATTACACATAGCAACACGGCATGTTTAGGTTGGGTTAGGGCATATGAACAGACATGTCATCACCTGGATTGTATTCCCAATAGGGCTTAAATTTCCTGTTATAAAGCTTTTTCTCACAAGGTAGTGTATCAATTATGGCTATATTTTAATGATGATGTCGACAATCTGTGCTGTTATGTGGAATTGTCATCTCCAGGAGCAGATTTGGCAATTTAAACAAATATATTAAAAACACTTCTACGAATGTCTGCAACTTGTTAGTTCATTCATGATTTTTTACAAATACATACGGCTACTGGTTTGTACAATTTTGAAGTAAAAATTGCGAGATACCCTCACAGAACTCAAAAAGTAAAGCATTTCACAGATGTCACAGAAAATGTGATGTGCGTGGCTAAATTTAACAGATTCATAATCAGTGCACGACTTGTAAATGTTTACCTACCGTTCGATATAGTAATATTTCCTCAAAGCCTAACTTGTTACTTGTATATACATAAACTTCAGTTATTAGTGCACATTAAGTTGTGCAAAAACCAAGTCATTTAGAAGTTGCCACCTTCTAATCCCGAACTCGTCGCAGCTGACGTTTAATTAGAATTACTGACAATAATAAAACTTCAGAATAGAAAAATAATAGCACACAAACTCACAGGACGTGTCCAACAGTACGCCTCTACCGCTCACCTCTCCTAATATTATTATATACAGATTACGTACTTTCGTCTTGCCTTCAGATGACGTCATATCCGGCTGAATGACATTTATATTACCTAGTACTACATTTATTGTTTTTGTTTACAGACCAAGCATAACGATATATTTACAAATTTATCACGAAGACGATAATTAAACCACTAAAATGGTAAACTTATAAATTTCGAAACATCATATTGCCCAATAGTGACGATGTGCCATTCTGCGGCTTGCACTCTGAACTACAGATTTCGTCATCACTCATATTTTACTTGAAAAAATGTACAGGGGTTAAAATAAATAAACTTGTAGGTGGAATGCCAACAAATCCTAATTTAAATAGTGCTTGTCATCCATAAAATAATTATCCAAGAATTAATTAACGCTCAGCATAATTTGATTAAAAACTACTTGATTTTAATTAATCTTAATTATTGTCCACTTTTAATTTACTTTGTTAGTTGGGCAATTAGATGAAGTTTTAAGAGGCTCAAAAACATTTAAGGTCATGCATAGAGGGCCTAAACATCGACAGGGATATATCTTGTATAAAAAAGTCGAGTAGAGTAAATAAGAGAATAAGGAGCCAGGTCACGGAAATTTTTTAGAGGAACCAGCATTTGTCTGGAAACAACTGGAATACCACAGTCGGCTAGAATAATGGCAGCACTAAAAACCTCAGCTCGGCGATTTACTTTGTGGCAAATCTTAGATTTTATTATGTAAATTCTCGCAGGCTAAATCTTGCCCTTTGGGACATATTCCATGTTATTGAACATTAACAACATCAACACACTTTGTGCGATCTAAATATTCTCAACCTGGCCTGCAATCTGAAAATTGCAGGGTTTTTTTTATCTTAGGCAACAAGGGTTAGTTTTATTTCACAAATCTGACCACAAGATTGGACATTTGAATCACAAATGTCCAAATATTCAACTATGCTACAAAATTAATTAGTTTGGTGCAATAAAGTAACAAACTATTATTATAAAATGTCCATTTTATTACACGCAATCAACTAAACCTGCGCTGCAACTTGTTCGTATCGGACGTTTATAACGCTTTCCATGTTTTCTTGAATTACGGCTATGTTGCTCTTCCACTGGGCAAGGATTTCCCGCAGGTACTGCCATTGAGGCTTCCCGAACGTCCTGTGCATGGTGGAAGACACCAAAACCCTGCCATTCATCTGGTCTAGTTTGGCCCGAACCATTTTGGTGCGCAATGCTATTTAAGAGAAAAAGAACTTAAGTTTGGCAATCACAAACATTTAAAAGTTGTTCAGTCTATAAAAATAACTTACCATCAATAACAAACATTTCAACCTCGGTGGAGTCTATCTGCAGTTCCTGTTCTAGCATTTCAAATGGGATTTCTTTTTTATTTTCGGCGATTTGCATGAATGTAAGAAACCTCATTTTTTGAAGATTTTTTTCGTGAATTAGACCTACAGATACAAATAAAATTCTTCATGAAAATATGAACAAAGCAGAAATTGAAAAAAGTCTGATTAGCACTACTTTTGAATAAAACCATTTACAAATCTAGTGATTATAATGGAAAGTCATGAAAAACAAGTAGGAATTACATACCAAGTGAATCGACAAATTCTTTATTTGTAGAATAAAACTGGATATAGGAGGACAATTTATCGGAAACGAAAATTGTCAATAAATCATGGATAAGTTCGCCTTCGAGGAACTTCACAGGCTTCAGAGTCAGCAAGTGGTCCAACAGGAAGGTGTTTGGGTCACCAAGAGAAGCTACTATACAACGATGTGCATCATCCCTTGCTTGAGAAGCATTGTCTTCTGTGTAAGTTCCCAAAAGCTCAATCATAACTTTGGAAGCCAGCTCACTATGTAGAAAACAAGAAGTTTGAGAAATTCCAAATAAACTTTAAATTTAAAAGCGAAATATAAGTGGTATACACTACCTTTGCTTGCAATCTAGCAACACTTCATGAAGCAACCGCAAGACTTTTTGGAGTTTCTCAGTTGTTACGCTGCATTGCTGCATCCACAATTTCATCTGAATATTATAAATAATGATTGGAGTTAACGTTTTGCAAAATTTGCGCAAACCCATCATGCTACCTTCTTAAATGAATTACCTTTTCAATGTCAGTGAAAACTCCACGAATATTTTCAGTTTGCCCAGCCACCTTGATCAAGTTATAATACACATTGTAGCGTAAAGGCGAACATTCATCCAAACCGTGAAACAGGTTGCTCAATCTGAAATGCAGATGAAATAAGGTCAAATAACTTAAGGAATTTCTGTTAAAACTGAGCAATACTAAATAAGAAAATGGACGTACACTCTCAAGCAGACCAAAGCAAATTTGGTTGAAGGTGCCTTGGTAAGCTTGTCACAAAATGTAAGAATCAGATTCTCACTACGGTCAACATGGACCATTACTACCAAAGAAACAATGCCATTGAAGATCGATTCAGTATCTGAAAATATTTAAATAATAGATGAACTTGAAAAGCACTCAATAGAGCTTTCTGAATTATGTTTCTTGAAATTTAATGAGAATTACTTAAACGCCCATTAAAGATTTAATTTTAATACATATTGTACGATTAAAATTACCTGCTTCACTGACTTCATTGAAGCAAATATCACATGCTTCAATGACTTGATGGATGTCCTTCTCCAAATTTGTACCATCTATGTTTTCTTCTGCAATATCTGCACCCAAGCCTTTCAAAAAAACACGGATCTGAGCCGTCTATGTATGAAAATGAGTTAAAAAAAACACAATTAAGGCTTAGCCGGTCTATATAATGCCATATGGAAAAACGTGTCAAATTCATTAACAATTGTTTTATCTCATACCTGCTCAGCTTCTGTGATATCAATAAAGGCAGGCACGCTCATGATGTTGGATTTTATATTTCTTAAATATAATTTAACCAGAAAACTACAAGAAACTTATTAGCAAATATCACACGAGACACGAGCCATGCATTCGCTGCGTCAATTCTCTAGCTTGAGCGCCCTCTATCAAGCCGCCATATTGGAGCACAATTATTATCTTCTCAATCCTTTGTCATGATACATATTCCTATGTTTAGTATACTACAATGTTTAGTATTTTACCAGAATGGCATTATTTAAAGGTTTGCTTTCCAAAAAACATTTAAACACCTAATATCGATAATTATGAAATTGGCATCAAATTATCGATGCAATATCGAATGTTGGAGCATATCGTTATCAAAATATCGATTAAGACGTCTGCTACAGCAACTGGTGTTGAAGTTGGTGAGTGTTTGTTACATTATTATAATTAAAATATTAGCTGGTTATATACATTATACTTAGTATATTAATAGGGGGAAACTTCCATACGCGTTTACTTCCCTATTAGTTATAGTTCGAGTGTATACTTTTCATACAGACTCCCCGAATTTTCCATATGTTACGTATTGAGCAACAATGGTGACATAACCCCATGTCACCGGCTTGACCAAATCTACAGAAATAATCTTGTTTTTTTATCACTTTTTGATATATGCAAGATGTTATTGTTCGAACTACAATTGTTAACATATTTGAGAAGGTTCTATACTGATCAGAATTTAGATAACTCACAATCAAGAATTTATAATAAGATAAGATTTATGTGTCCTTTTCCTGTTTGTCAGTAAAATTTTATGTAACACGTTATAGGTAATTCTATTGTGTGTAACTAGTTGTAATAATCTTATTTAAATCAAATGTTAAACAAAGTTTTCATATGTAAGTATCCCTTAAATTACTCGTGTACTTTTTCTACATTATTATCATGGCTAATTAATTGCTGTTCAATGATATTTTCCAAAATAACTGCTCATGCAATCTACTCTCGACCATTAACAAGTAAGTGATTGCACTGATATTTAATTAAGATTTAATTTTGTTTGCATTCTAGGAGAAAACATGAAGCGTACACAACCCAACTGGTCTCCACCGGAACGTTCTTCTGTGGCAAAATTAAGGCTTTTTAATAGCCTTACAAGGAAAAAGGCTAGTCAATGATTACTAATTTTGCCTGAAATATAATCTCAAGATCAAAATTCAAGTACAAAATTTATTTTCTGAAGTTGTTTTTTAAGGTTAATAAACCATTTGTTGTCTTTTTAAAATATGAAACACCTTCTAGTTCTTGTAATGTTGGGTAACTTGAGTTTTGATGCTATTTGTGTAGTAATCTGGAGATCCAAGTTAAATTCATAAACTTGGTCGACTATCCCGACAAGTTTACATGGTTTTCCAGTTGTTTCCAGGCAAATTCTGGGATATTTTAAAATCCGGCCATGACTGTAATCCTTCCTCTTTGTATTTTTCTATTTCCTGTTTCCTTCACCCAATGAGGACCTTAGATATCTAGACTCTAACCAACCAACTTTCTAATAATGTTGAAAATGAAGCAATTATTTCATGTGAAAAATTCAGAAATATTAACAAGGTTAATTAATGTATTACAGGAGGAATTTGTGCCCCGAAATGGAAATCAGGTCTTATGGTATAGCTGTGGCCCAACTGTATATGATGCATCACATATGGGTCATGCAAGATCCTACATATCTTTTGACATCTTGAGGCGGGTTCTGATGCATTATTTTAACTATGATGTATTATACGTGATGAACATCACCGACATCGATGATAAAATTATCAAAAGAGCAAGACAAAACCATTTGATGGAGAGATACAAGAAAGAAAACCACCCCCTTGAATCTATCTTATCTGACATTGATGCTGCGTTGAAGGTAGTCTTTTTTGCCGTATAACTTGATTATATACCGTATTTTTCGCCGTATAAGACGCACCCAATTTTAAAGAAGGCAAATCTAGAAAAAAAAGATTATGAACTTCTGTAGTTTTGTATTTGCCGTATAAGACGCAGGCACTTTTTGCCATCCGATTTTGGGGAGAAAAAGTGCGTCTTATACGGCGAAAAATACGGTAATTGGATTAAGTGAAAAACAGGGAGGAGTATTTTTGAAACTTTAAAGTAAAGTCAAGTTATCACATTAAAAATCTAATACTTATCCACTATATATTATATATTATTAAAATAACTTCAGTCAATTAACACAAACTGGAGTAACAAAAATTGAAATTAAATTGCTGACTTCATTTTTACATTATTCAATGCTTAAAATTTCTTTCTAGCCTTTTGAAGCCAAACTTGCAGTTGCTGACCAAGAAAAGAAACAAATGATGGAAGGGATATTTAATAAAGTTAACACAGCTGTTGCAAAAGTTAAAGAGGCTGTCCAACTGCAATCCAAACTGGCTAATTCTGAGGTAAACTACCGTTTATGTGTTCATATACCGAGCTAGGTGCAGTAGTGGTTGCGCTATCAGCCTTTCATTCGGGAGCACTGGGTTCAATTCCCGGGTCGCCTACCATTACTGTGGTTTTCGCGGTTTTCCAGTTTGCAGGCAAATGCAGTGATAGTTCCTCTAAAAATCGGATCCGACAATGCTCCATCCTTTCTTCTTATCTATTATAAATAACCAAATACTAATACCAATTGCCAGGTAGACTGAGTCCCACAGTTCATGTGCGCTTAGTATTTATGTGTTCATTGCTAAAAAGTAAAAATTGTGTGGTTTTTGTATATTTAGTTTATAAATTACAAATACAATTTATTTAAAATTAAAATATATGGTGTTTTCATGTATACATGATATGCAAAGAAAAATTGCTCTTTTAATTATCGTATCAAATATCAAAGATATGATATACAAAGTCCGAAAAATAAAAATAAAATAGGATTTATTATGCATTTTTCTTTTTATTAATCTTAATGAAAACACGTACATTTCTTAATTTTATCTAATTTGAGATTGTATATATTTAAATGTTAAAGTTACTCTGGGTATTGTTTTGTTAGAGAAGGTTTTAGAATTTTTTTTTTTCTTAACTTTGTTAACACAATTTTTCTAGGACCTCATTGAGCAATGTGCTGATCTTTTAGCAGATTGGTTGGATGCAAAGCTGGGCCACACTGTTAGTGATAATTCAATATTTGGCACTTTGCCAAAACACTGGGAAGCTGAATTCTATAAGGACATGGATGCATTAAACGTGTGTATTTTCTATTTTGATGATTATTTTTTTTCCCAGTTTAAATAGTTCTTCACAAATATGCTGAGTGTTACAAATGCATTCAAATTTGTATTTAACAAAAGAACATTCAATGTATATTTACAGGTCCTTCAACCTGATGCGATAACCCGTGTTAGTGAATATGTTCCTGAAATTGCTGATTACACTCAGAAAATAATAGACAATAATTTTGCGTTAGTATGATTCTGTTAAATGTATCGTTGAAAGTGGTTATGGCAAGTGTAAATATCACATGCTTTATGGTATTGTAGGTACCACTCTAATGGATCTGTATACTTTGATACTTTGAAATTTGATCAAGATTCCCGCCACTTCTATGCCAAACTCGTTCCTGAAGCATTTGGTGATTCTCGTGCTCTTCGTGAAGGCGAGGGTAAGGTCTTAAAAGTTTTGTTAACAATAAATCAAATGGCTGGAATTGTATGCATGACAAGAAATATATTTTTATCAGATTAAATATATTTTAGCTATTTTATCACAGGTGATTTAAGCGTTTCTGAGGATCGACTAAGTGATAAACGCAGTGCTAATGATTTTGCCTTGTGGAAGGCATCAAAACCTGGCGAGCCTGCGTGGGACTCCCCTTGGGGAAATGTATTGTTATGTTCATCACTACACCTCTTAAATAATGCTTCTTTACTGCACATTAAGATTTGATGATCTAATAAATGTATTTGATCACATCATAGGGTCGTCCCGGATGGCATATAGAATGTTCTGTAATGGCTAGTGCCATTTTGGGTTCATCATTAGATATCCACACAGGTGGTTACGATCTAAAGTTTCCTCATCATGATAACGAACTTGCTCAAGCTGAGGTAAGCTTATTTATCTAAATAATATATCCAACAATAATGATAAAAAGACTGAAACTGTTGAGAATTAAGGGGATAACGTGCTAAATATTTGCAATCTTAGAATGTTGCGACAATTTCTGTAATAATTGAATAATGTATTTTATATCCTGAATTATCTACGTTTTTTTATTCTGCACTGCACAGATGAAATTACCAAAAAACATCTGTCAAATTTAGTGCAGAAATATTTTTATTTTATTTGCTAATTTTGCTGAATCTTTGTTGTTTGCAGGCTTATTTTGGTAACAATAATTGGGTGCATTATTTCCTCCATTCGGGACACCTCACAATTGCTGGCTGCAAAATGTCAAAGTCTTTGAAGAACTTTGTCACCATTAAAGATGCACTTTTGAAAAATTCTTCTCGGCAACTACGCTTTGCTTTCCTCTTGCATGCGTGGAAGGACACTTTGGACTACAGTGAAAATACCCTCGAATCTGCTGTGCAGTATGAGAAGACTGTTAATGTTAGTCAGTGTTTCTTCAATTTTAATGATTCATTCACAAGAAATGATTTTTGGTATTAATTCTTAATGAACTTGCTAGGAATTCTTCCTAAACGTGAAAGATGCATTGCGCAATACACCATCAACGGGTTTACATGCTTTCCAAAAGTGGAGTAGTGATGAGCAAGATTTAAATACAGAGTATGGATTAGTAGCTTTAATCAAGACTCTTCAACTAATTTGTATAGTCTTTTCTAATTATTTTATATCTTTAGATTTTGTGATGCCCAAGCTAAAGTACATGCAGCCCTTTGTGGTAAGTCATTAGTCTACTGTATATGTCTAAACGTTATGTAGTGTCACCATTTCATGTGTTTATCTGTTAGTGATTGACTTCAGTACCAAAATTATCAAAAATCTTACAATTTATTCATTCTAATAATTTGTTCTGTTGTTATTTTTTTTTTTTTTGTGAATAGATAACATAGACACAAAATCTGCTCTGAATACCCTCAGGGATCTCATCACCTCGTGCAATGTTTATTTACGAATTAAAAAGTCCAGTAAAATGAGTTTAAATAGTCTACTGTTAAAGAATTGTGCTCAGTATGTCACTCGCATTCTTTCCATTTTTGGTGCAATCAATATTGAGCAATCTATTGGGTTTCCTACCTCTAAAGCGGAAAATGCTAACGTAAGAACCGTTAGTATTTCAAATTAATCATACTTTGTATCCAAATGATTTTGTAGCTCAAAAATTTTTTTATAAACAGAAAGAAGAAATAGTGCTTCCATATCTAGCAACCATGGCCGATTTTAGGGAAAAAATAAGACAGACTGCAAGACAGCACAAAGGTAAGTTACATGTTGCAATTGCGAGTTGTAACAAAAATGTGAAAAATGAACATGTGCAAACAGGAAACGAAATTCTGGAATGTTATGTGAAATTCTAATTTTTAATAGTTATGTTACTTCATGGACAAAATCTTTAATAGTGTTTAAATGCATTTACATGGTGTCAAATCGCATGGAAATTTGGGTAAGTCAGGAAATGTACTTATTATCATTCTTATTGTAGTTACAGATATTTTAAAAATTTGTGATGAACTAAGAGATGATATTCTACCTTCGTTAGGCGTCAGACTTGAAGACCATGAAGGTAAGGATTTTAATAATACATGTATAATTATTAAGAATTTTGTCAATAATTCGTTCTTTTTTATGAAAAAAGGTTTACCGCCTGTTGTAAAACTTGTGGATGCAGACATCCTTATAAAAGAGAGAGAGCAGAAATTGAGGCTTGAAGAAGAAAAACGTTTAGAAAAAGAAAAAAAGAAACAGCAGCAGCTGGAAGCACAAGCTGCAAAAGAAGCTCAGAGAAGGATAGTGCCTTCACAGATGTTTCTACGTGAAGTTGAAAAATATAGCAAATTCGATGAAAAGGTAGGTTACAATTGCAGTGTGTTTGAATTTTGCTCTTTTTAAGTTATGTCTAATATCAGTATTAATAATTTAAGAGATTAAAATATGTTAATTTATCTTAGTCAGGGACTTGTAAATCCAAAACTATTTTAGTAAATCTAATTGCAATAGATATTCTAATAAGGTGTTTTTTTTCATTTAGGGCATTCCAACACATGATCATGAAGGAAAAGAAATTAGCAAAGGACAACTGAAAAAACTTGCAAAGCTGTATCAAGAACAAGAAAAGCGTTACAATCAGTATATCCAAGAATTAAGTTAAGCAGCATCAATTAATGGAAATTCCTAGCCACTTTCAATAATTCAGGTGTGTATTTGTTTACTACCAAATACTGGAGCATTTAAAATGAATCCAGGCTTTTAAAATTGTTTGTCAGATAATGCAATGACAAGTAAATTTTGGTATTTTTCGCCAAAAGTTGTATAGTTTTTTCAAACCTGGATCGATATTACGCACTTTTTTAAAAACTTTTATTTACCATTGTGCACTTGATATTTTAGAGTTCTGGGAACATTGCCATCAACATCCCTGCTTGTGGGACACATGTCAAGGGGATTATAAAAACAAATGATGCCAACGCTACGTTATAGCTTTTCAGTGGACTAAAGAGCATAAAAGAGGAAAAACTCAGGCAATCCATACATACAATAATGAACTAAAAAAATTTAAAAAATCAATATCAACTGGTATCGTTTTTAAATGAAAAAGGCAGCAGTGTCGTGACATTAAATCAAATTCTAGTGGCGTCTCTACTTTAGAGGTATCATAAGTATCACGCTTTAATACTACATAAATACTACGGGAAATGTGAAATTCATTTGATATAATTTCCATGCTCAGCTTTTGTCAAATGTTAAATAAATTAAAACAGAACACCAACATGTATTTCACTTTTGACTGTGAAAGCAATAAAGCAAAATCGTCAGATGTAATACTTGAGACTGTGAAGCATAACTTTTTTCTAAATACTGCTATTGATGCATTTAAATATCTGATGATTTGATGAAGTTCCAGATTAAATATACTTGTAACTATCAATTTAAAAATTTGCATAATTTGTTTTTTGACAGCAATCTTGAAATAATTTGGTGATGGCTAAATTAATAGTTTCTAGAATATTATATAAGGCGATTGTTGCAACGTACTGGGCTATACTAATCTCAGTACATGTATTTGAGTATGTGATTACATGTTTTGATAATCGTTTTATGGTCAATTTGGGCTTCCATATCATGTTGATTACTTTTTTGTAATTGTTTGGTCTAAAAATTATTTTTTTCAAAAAATAGATACCAAGGTTTTTTTAAAAAAATTAACTGAAAATAAAATGTCATGGGATTCAAAGACTGATTATGTTTATACAAATAGCCAATAAGAGACTGAATCATTTTCACTTTCATAATTATTTTCATCAATATTTATGTTATTCAACATTAATTTTAAGTAATTAATGTTTTTTTTGTGTTATTCCATATGTAATTAAATAAATATTACATATATGTAAATTTAATTCCATATTATTTTTTCTTTAAATTAATCTTTTAAGATTTAATTGATATACACGGCTGTTGTTGCGCAATGTGTCATTTTCCCTATGAGTCATTGTATTATATGAGTTTTCCACGTGATGATCGCCGAACATTTGTCGCTCGTTTACACCTACTCGAGGTCGTTTGACGAATGTTCGGCGATGTGTATTTTTACGGCGCTTCTGCCATCGTCTTGTAGAAATTTGGCGCTTCTGTCTGTCTGTGACCTGGCTTCGAAGATAACTTTTTTTAATTATCATAACAACGATAAATTGATCATATAATTGCGATAGTCAATACAGCAACCAATGCACAAATTCGTCAGAAAAGGTTTAGGTAATTTATGAACTATTTTTTCACTATAGTTTGCACGATTTTTGTAGGTTGGTATCTTCAAATAACGATAGCTAAAAATCGATCGACATGACCATTTGAAAGGTGGCCAGACCTATCCCACAAGGGGTTTCTTCCGCACAAAAATTGTACGGAGCCTCGTGAAGGCTTAAGGGCGC
>JAQGBW010003788.1:0-15361 GCA_034698625.1 Julus scanicus | reverse complement strand
AAGAGGCAAGACCTCCAGCAGACGATATGCAGTCGAAAGTCCCGGGAATGGTGCCCACACCGTTCACAGCCATTCTTCCCGGGAGATAATCCACCTACAAACCGATTACTTCCCGGGAGGTGTCCCAAAACGCGCCCATTATTGATGATTCTATGCATAGTTGACTGGTTAATGATGATTCCGCTTTACTTTAATTTAAAAACAATACAATTCTTTGAATGTTTGAGTTCGGAAGGTGTTTTTATGAATTTACTGTTTCAACACTAGTGTGAGGCGCCATTTTGAATTCGAATTTGATAACATTGTATATTTTAGAACTTCATGAGAACATCAAAGTACGTGCAAAAAATATTACAATTGCATGACTATATCAAAAGATAAAGCGTTTCAAAATCTATGCAAATTTGCCTTAACACCCTCTGTATAGTGTTCAACTCGCTATAGAGCAATCGGAAATCTTTAATTGTTTTATATACGTTTGGTAAACACATTTCTAAGTATCTTTATGAGAATAGCATATTTATTTGTTGCAGGGAATGTTGGACCATCCAAATAAAAGACTATCAGCGGCCGTAACTTCTTCAAATGATGACAAAGCTGAATCCAAAAAGTCTAGACCAGAAATCAATATTGAAACCCTGGAAAAAACTGGTTTGTTTACTCCATTTTAAATTGTAGCAATACATAAGCATAATAGACTTAAGTAATGAAAATCACTTAATGTGATTTCTTTTTAATAAATAATCTGTCTATTCTGCACTTAATAAAATTTTAATGTTTTATAAGTGTTCTCCATTTTTAGTTGTTACTTGTTGTCTATAACGTCATCTAAAAATGTTGAAAATACGTTTTAAATAAAAAAAACTGTTATTAGCTTTCAATTTTTTCTATTTTATCTCTTTTAATTTTTTTTTCAAGAACAATGCTTTAAAAAAGATTTTATTTATTATAATTACATTTTGTGTAAATGGGTTCTGAAGAATATCTGCAACTAATTTAATTTATTGCCTAATTAAGAGCTGACCTTTTGATGATAACTGCTATTGATGATTGATGCGCCAAAAGGCTATTATAAACTTACAAATCAATTTGCATACTCATTTTTTTAATAAGAAAACCTATTTTTTTCGTAAAAGTGTTTTGTTATAAATAAACATTCTTTAAAAAAAACTGCATTTAGCGAAATCTGGCAATGTTTAAAAAGATTTAATATAAATATTTAGAAAAAAAAATTATACAGTTACATTCAGCTATCATATTATTCTTGCATTTCATAACTCGTTAGTCATGAAAAACATTTCATAATCATTTAATAAATCAGTTAGCAATAGCTAGATTTTTCCAATAGAAATATGAAATTATATATAATATGAAATAGAAACTGTATTTCTTGTACCATCAACAATTATCCTGTTTTTTATAAAATAGTCCTCTTTTGAACATTATTGATTCTTTATATTTCAATTGCCTTTAATATTTAATACATTTAAACGCAAGTTGTGTTTTAAAGAATAATTTTCAAATGTGTTGTATTTCCCCGAACACTACTTATAGCAAGCAGTTCATCGATTTTAGTGGTTGAAATGCTATAAAAGAAGTAATTGAAATTCGTTATTGAGACTTACAAAAATGTGGATTTTTTTAGAAAATCCTTCGGATTGCTAAAAAGAATCTTATAGCGAATTGTACTTATTATTTATTAATTGGCGAATTAGATTAGGTCTACCAAAAACATACCATATTCATGAAATCTAATTCGAAGTAGCTATCAATGTATTACTTGTAAATTTTAATTACTTTGTAAAAACTTATAAATGGTTTCAGGCAGTCACTAACTTCTCCACTTTATGTGCCGCTTCAGATACCATTCCTGCTGATGTTTTTCACAGTTGTGCTCCAAACGAGTGCCTGCCCTCTGAAGAAGCTCCTTCATTTACTAATTCCAAAGAAGCAAACTTTGTTGAACATAATAACCCTGTCGAGAAGGACCCGACAAGCAAAAATGAACAAGTGCTAAGCCAAGTAGGTTGGGATCTTTCCGGTAAACTTGAATTTTGCAAACTGACTGTAGCCTGATAAATGAGTTTGTTTAGCCCATCACACCTGTACATTGCGAACTGATGCCTGGACCGCCACAACCAATTGTGACGATTCCTGCAAGTCCAACGAGTAATTTCATTGAGCCAAAAGTGAGCACATCACCGCCGACATCTAATCAGGTCTGTAAGGACATGCATTCTCATTGGTAAGCTAGGAAATGGAATGCTTACGTATGCAATAAGATACCTGAAATGTATATCAAAGTTTATAAAATGGTATTATAAATGCAACACTGTCCTCTCAGAATGGCTATAAATTTCTTAAAGGTTTTGCATATTTTGTTTTTAGTGTCGTTTTGCCAATTTGATATTTCTTGTGAGATCCGATGTTTTGAAATACTATATAATTAATTATGCTTTTGCAAATATCGTTGATACACCATTGTGGTATTAAACTAATTTTACCACACAAAAACAGGACAGAATTATAAAATCTTGTTTTAGTAAGAAATAATGACAATTTTTTTCATACTTACGTAAAAAATGTAGCAATTGCTTACATTAATGATAAAGCTTTGGGCTAAATCAATTCACGCCATTTATGATTGGTAAGGATTATTTAAATGATTTTGATTGCTTTGAAAGGAGGATTCTATGAGTATTTTGGATTTCCATGTTTAACAGTATGTATATATATATATATTTCATGAATATTCATGAAACCAAAGTTTTTGTTCGTACCTATCGCCAATTTCTTATATGTTTGTTTATAAAAATTTGATGTAAAATGTAAGGATTTCCTGAAAATGGTCCTTTACAATGAAAAACCGCTGTACATTTAAAAAATTTTAAATCAATTTAAAAAAAGGGATGATCAATGAATAAATTTCCAGGTTATTTAGAAAATGCACACACATAACTGCTTTCAAAAAGCAATCACTACTGTTTAAGTAATGGTACAAAAATAAGAATTACATTTACAAACTTCTTGCATTTAAAATAATATACATTATGTTTAAATGTGTTTTTAAAAATGGTCCTTTAATGTGATTATAAAAAAATATAACATTCCCATTATTTGATCTATCGTCATAGGTGTATGTGCGTATAACTTTGACTTTATAGCAAGCAAAGATGAATTATTGGGAATCCTTTTCTTTGAATCATCCCATACTTTTCTGAAGAATTTGGAGATGGAGTTCTTATTTTTTTAGTCTTTTATAAATTGTAGCTTATTTATTTTCTCATTATCCTAGAACTTTCTCCAGTGCTCATATTTTATTTAAATTTCTCCTTACAAACACTTTCTAGTTAGCTCATTCTTGCCTTTTCGACATTACCAAGCTATAAGACTGTTTGGGATTTGGGGCTTAGATAAATGTATAGCATAACGTGTACTTTGCGATCTTAGCTTGCATTTCAAAAATAATTTCTTACAATTTTTTTCTTTTTTTTTTTGTCTATAAGGTGGTGCCACCCATGCGCATATGCGCTACATCTTCTGGTCGTTCTTTCATTGCCCACAAATGCAATGCTGATGGAGTCAACCTGGAGCGCTCCTACCAGATCTGCCAGCAGGTCCTTTTGTCCAGCCAGAACTACAAGTGCCGCCTGAAGACGAGGGCTCCTGGGCTGTCCGGTGACGTAATGGCGAGCATGGATGCCAGCCTAAATAGTGTAAGTTTTGGTCGAGCTCAGTCGATGTCCATCGTCTTTCCGCAGATTTACCAAACCCCTCCTGTCCTGGTGGTTAGCTGTGTAAATTCCCCAGCCTAGAATCACAATCTAGGAATGCTACAGTAGATGTGTAAGGCCGTCACTTCCTCCCCAACTTGGTCGAAGATGCTGGCTGCGATTTTTCTCGCACAATTGGCCCCGGAACAGGGAGTTGAACTTCTGCACGACCTTGGCCGCTTTGACCTCTCCCAGTTTCTCTTAAATATCCTTCCTGACAGTATTCCTCTGGAGTCACCATCTTCGCATTGACCAGTGGCAAGTGTATGGTGGTCGAGTTGATCCGTTTTGAATAATGGATAATAAATTACTATGCCGACTTTGTTGAACCTGTTTCCAAAACAATTCTTATTATTCTGCCCCATCCTTCGCCTATGTTGGTTTCATCAGTTGCTTGAAAAAGGTGTTTACAACTGTTAATAGTTTTAAAGATCATTATAGACGAATTGTATAATGACAAACATGAAATTATATTGAAAATACAAACTAGTATAATTTGATAGTTATTATGACTTTAAGCCTAATCTAACAGTGACAATTAAATACTTGTCTCTTATTTGCCTCTATGATGGCGTGCATTTTCATGAATTTGTAAGTTTTAGTTTTGAAGATATTATCCTCAAAAATGTTCACACTGTTAAGAAGTGTGGTCATTCTGAAGGTTTCCATATTTGAGTTTCAAATCTAGATGACAAATTAATTGTGTGAACTTATAAGTTACAGGCAAAACCTACTTAGATTTTATTTGTAACCTCATTTGTTAATTTAACTTTATTATAATTACTTATAGGTTGAAATTTCCACTGGAACGCGTCGACCACCAAGCTGTTCCTCCTCGACTAGCATAAGCAGCCTTGGAAGTATGGACAGTGTGCTTTCTAACAGCAGCAGTAGTGGTAATCATGGGGCAATTATGCATCAGCAACAGCCAATGTCTCAGTACCTTTTGTCTCTGCAGAATTCTAGGCGCCATCAACTTTTGTTGTTGCCCTCTCATAATCCATTGACTGCTATACTGCCCAAGTTGCCCCCCCGCGCATCAAGTGCTCCTCCACAAACTCTCCCTACTTTTCAAGCTCAGAATGTCTTGGTGCGCTCGTCCAGTCTGACCAGCGAACTGCCATCCATTGAAGCCAAAGTGAAAATTGAGTATAATCCCATTGCTGAAAGAGTAGTAGACAGCACAGATGCAGCGCTGGACAATGCACCTGTCGATGTGTTCCCTTTGAAATGCAAGCTTCCTAATGGCAATACCAGAACGATAGCTGCAGGAAACAACCTTATTGTTCATCCTGGTGGGCTGCGGGTTTTGCTGGGTGCTGCAACAGGAAGCAAGCCCACGACAGTCTTGGTGCCAGCCAATGGTAGCTATTTGCCAGGAAGTTTTTTTCTCCCTCATGATGGTAATGCAACGGTTCTACAAGGGATGACCCAGCTGCCACTTGTATCCATGAGTATCCCTCAGATGAACTCATCTCCCTCCATGTCACAGACTCTCTCTTTGCCCACATCGGAGCTTCCAGTCATCAGTCAGCAATCCATGCTGTCAGACAGTGCTGTCCTTGGTGCACCTTGCACCTGTGTGTGCAACCTTAAGGCCATGATAGCGTGCAAGAAATGTGGCGCTTTCTGTCATGACGATTGTATTGGACCTTTGAGGCTTTGTGTCATGTGCCTCATACGATAGAAGATGACATTGTTGCATTTAGATCCTTGTGAAATACTGTATCAGCTAGGAAGATAATCAGGAGTATATGTTTATCCCCTCAGGTAAGATATTCTCCAAATGAAAGCCAATTCAATTGTGCTTTCAGAGGGGGAAGGTTCTTCATATTTGAAATTCAATTGGTATTTATACTATTCTACATGGTATTTCTATACTGACAATGGAGTTTTGAATCAATCTTAAATGGGATCGCCTCAAATATGCGACAGAACAGGTTCTTTTTTGTAATATTCTGAAAAAAATAACTTATAACAGGGTGGTCCAACCTGCAGCCTACAAAGCCTTTTTTAACATATGACTGTGTCTTTGTTTTGAGTATAAGAGGTGTAAGTTCAGCAGTTTTCATGTGACTGCATGCGGTGTTACTGAAGTACAACTTATTTTCTTAATTCAGTTAGTAAATAAATTGTCATGCGCAGAACATCTTTGAATAGGTGACTCTTAATCTTGGCTTCGATGGAAGGGCATCGCCAAAGATTAAGCGAATTTTACAAGAATTTTATTGCGTTAACCCAATGACACAAAGGTTGCGGAATATGAACCTGAAATAAACCTGTATAACCTCCTGCCTAGTGTTAGACTAAATGTTAAATTGAAAGTGAATAAAAGTTTAAAGTTCAATTAGCTTCCAGAGTTTTAAATGACATCAACCACTGAATTGGCCATAGTTTTATTTATTAACCACTGACATTAAAATGTCTCAGTATTAAACAAAACAACATGACCAAGAAATCAGGTTTACTAACGTTAAACAAATTAAATTTAAAAAAACACATTCCTAAGCTAAAGGATTATACCAAAAGAAAAAGCAAGACAAAAGTATTTGGCCACTTCAGCTACAAATGTCTCTGATCGTCTTTGGCTTTTTAACAGCAGCAATCGATTAAGCATTTCATGTAGGTGTTTACACAAAGTGGTCTTATGTTTTTCTGTAAAATTTTTGTGTCATAAAAAGTGTGTTTTTAAGGATAATTTTTTGTGTCAGAAATGCAAAAGTGCGATTTTTCTTAGGTAAAAATACATTTTATTTTTCTAGTAAAATTCAATTTTTTTGAGTTTTAAGTACAATTATTTTGCATTAAAATTGCGATTTTTCTAAGGTAAACACAATTTGGGGGCTGGCCTACATTTTTTGAATAATCTATATGATGTTAAATTCGTTTCCAAAATAAAAATAAGTGTTTCTCCCCTCCCCTTCGCATTTAAATGATGAAATATGTGGATAATGATCACCGATCTTTGGGCACGACTGCTTGCTCTATGAATTGCGCTGATGAAAACGCACAATCTGCCAGTGTAGAGCCATAGCCCCCTATATATTCCAGGCCCCTGCATTATGGTTTCTCTAATGGGAAAAAATTGACTTTAGGTGGCGACTGCGGTGTGCCCCCGAAACAACACAAAGAATAAGCATACACTACTTTTTCAAAGTTTCCGTGCTATTTATACTCATTTTTAATTTAGTTTGATAACAATTACAATTTTATAATACCATATGTGTATACCAAAATGCTCCATGTTTAGTTACTATGAGCAAATAAGTAGAATAATGCCTTTTTGAAGCAACAATCAATGGCGCCAAATTTGAATTTGTTCACCTAACCATTTTCTATTGAACAAACATGTACATGGTACACATATATAGGTTGAAATGCTTAAGCATTTCACCACACATGCTAATATAATCACCTACATCCGAGTAAAATCCATATATTCCGAGGTGGACAAATGCATGGAACATACTGTATGGTTGCCATTTACAAAGGACGTCCGGGAGTAAAAGGGATCGTAGGTTTTCGGACATTGTCGGGGGTAGGAGTTAAAAATACAGCAAACGTCCTAGAAAATCCAAGGTAAGAGAATTTTTTTAACAATTTAAGTTCAAGATTTGGGGAGAGGAAAGGATGTTGGTAAAATCGCACATCGGGTTAGGGTGGTGTAAAATGCTGTTACATACCACATTAACTTCTTAGCACAATAGCATATTATTTTCTACAAAAAATCACAAATGTATATTTTCTTCATTTTATGTAGCATTAAGATTGAATAATTTATAAAACATAATACAAATTGGGCAGGCTCAGATCCAAGGGGAATATGGGAAATACTTATACAGTAGAAACTCGATTATCCGGACTCATTGAGACCAGGGGTCATCCGGATAAGCAAAAATCTGGATAATCGAGTTTGTACTGTTTAGGGCAATTTCTGAGCTGCCAGTCAGTGGTTAGAAGTAGACGTTATTACAATTGTAGCAAGCCAACAAAAATCGAAAAAAATGTACTCGAAAGGCCCCAAAAATGACTTCAAAAATGTACACGAAGGGCTTAAAAAAGTGTACGTTTTTAAAGTCGTTTTTGGGGCCCTTTGAGTACATTTTTTTTCAATTTTTTGGCTATTTATGATCGCATAAAACGTCTACTTTCGAATTTCGACTTTTGCAATTGCAGTTTTTTCTTGCAGAATTGGAAAGTAGACGTTATTACGATCATAAAAAGTTTAAAAAAAATTAAAAATGTACCCATAGGGCTCCAAAAATGTGACTGTCTTAAAAAAATATACACTTATGGAACCTTCGTGTACATTTTTGAGAACATTTTTAGGGACCTTCGGGTACATTTTTTTTGGCTTTTCATGATCGAAATAACGTCTAATTTCTAATTTTGCAAGAAATGAACTGCAATTTCAAAAGTCGGATTTTCATAGCTTTGTAATACCCTTACAGTTTTTTCAAAAATGGGTTAAATTTCGACTTTTGGCAATTGCCAAAGAAACTAAAACCGCAAAAAATTTACGCCGCTAAAAACGCGTACGCCGCAAAAAACTTACGGCTACCCCCTGTCCACATTCAATCAGACACCCCACCTGTATTCATTAAGGTAGCATATGTATGTTACATGTGTCTTAATCTTTCGTTTTGTGCATACGAACCTAAAAAATTTACTCCGCACGTTTGGATGATGGAGGATCCGGATGATTGAGGTCCGGATAATCGACGTTCTACAGTATCATCTTAAATCAGAAAAAAACCTAACGTTTTTAACCATGTGTTTCTATCAAAATAGTTCCATATTACCCTCCCCAAATTACATCCTAGATTAAAGATAGGGAAATATTTAGTAAATTAAAAATATACACAATACTTGTATTTAAATTATTTATTATAAATTAATAGTTACTAAAAAATTAACATATTCTAAATCTATAATTAGACATGGTATACACTTGTATTCAAATTTTCTAGACTTTGTTATTTTAAAAATAGTGAAAAAGCATTGCATAATTCAGACCAAAGTGAATATTTATACTTAATTTACTTTAATTCTAAAACGAACGTGTTTGTAAAACGAATTAAAGCATGGTAATTATAAAATATTAACGTCTGGCAGCACACTGCTGGCGCCACTTATTGATAAAAAAATTCCCCTTTTCTTCAATAGACTTTAAAATAATGCAGGGGCCTGGAGTATATATAGGGGGCTATGAATGAGCTGTATCCCCAAATCATAAAACCTAGAAGAAATTTTACAGTTGATTGAATTTTTTTGGCTGCATATGCTCGTTGAACTTTGGACCGCTGCAATGTCACAGAGGGCTATGGCAATGTGAACGTCTTTTTCTTTGCTTTTGTATGAACTGTATCACCTTGGAGCCTTGACACTATGCTTCCCTTCACGATATACAGTGATCAAAAAATGTATTTGAACACCCCTAATTCTGCTAATATTTCCAGAAATACATTCATTATAAACTCGACATTTATTACAAAGCTTTAGTAATATGGAACAAAACATTTGATAGCGACAAACTTTCATAAAAGTACACACATTTTTTACAAACAAAAAGAACAATAATCAAAGACACAAAAGTATTTGAACACTTGATGAAATCCTATGAATAATTATCGAATCAATATTTGGTATGCAATTTTTTGCATCAATCACAGTTTGGAGTCTCTTTGGCATCGTTTGGTCAAGAGTTTTTGTTATTTCAGGTCCAATTTCCCTCCCATTCATCAAAAAGAACTGTCCGTAATGCTTGTTGATTAGAAAATCTATGTTTTATAAGGTTGTGGTCCAAATACTTTACAGATTTTCTATTGGGTTAAAGTCAGGTGATCTGGGAGGTGTAAGAATACATCTTGGTGCAATATACAGCAACGACTCTCTGGTGATGTTGGCTGTATGTTGAGGAATAAAATCCTTAATAAAAACCTTGTTGAAAATAAAATGATCCATTTAATCCTAACTTGTCCACAGACTCAGGAAGGTTGCTGCCCAAAATATAGATAAACATTCTGGCATTCATAATTCCATCAAAAAATGCAATATTTCGTACCCTAGATGATGCCAATACAAAATATATCACATTAAAACAATGAAATCCATAAATACATAACTTGAATAAACATTTCAAGGCACTTCTCAGGTAAATGATCACTAGACTAGCTATTATAATTAAGGCTGTTATGATTAAATGTGAAATATATGTTGGCATTCAATTCAAATTTTTCAAAAAACTTGAGCAAAGTATGCAATTCACCCTTTGACATATGGAGCGGCCTTCTGTGAAGAATTTGTTTTCATATATTTCCCTTTAATTGTTATCAATATGATATGGATATCTCCAGAATCGTAGGAGAAATCATTGGGTATAATGATTTGCTTTGATTCTGGAATATTAAAAATCTGCTTATATCCATTTTTTCTTAAAATTAACGTGCCCACTTTACTGAAGGTGAAGACTGGGTCGGTAAATTTAATAAATTCTTCTCCCTGTTGGGAATTGAACGAATTTGTTGCCAAAATTGATCTAGTTCTTCTAGATTGGTTCATTAAATGGTTTGTTATGTTAAAATAACATCCTTTGTAAGAAATTATTTCAAAATTTTCACTGATTTTTCCAGAAATATCATGATGCCTTTAAGATATTTTAGCTGGTTTAATCTCGCACAAACATGAACCATTATTTGAACACTTGCGTGCTTCACAATATTTCTTGGTTTCCATGCATGAATTGTTAGTGCATGTGCATGAAAAATTTTCTTTCAGGCATTTGTAGATTTCGCCAGAACCACGGTTATCAAACTGTGAGTCCAAGTGCAACGTATTTACTAGAAAAGTCACCTTTTCCTTGGTTAAAATTCTTGTTTTCCATGCAGCCACACAATCTATGCAATCGTTACTTTGACATGCAGAAGGTGTTAGCATTATTTGGTGACTTTTACTTTTAGAGTCAAACTTTAATCTAAATTGACTCCATTTGCACACATCCACAGTTATATCACTTTCAATATTCTGTGGTGTAACTTCATGATGATTCAAGCAAATAATAAACAATAATGTAATGACGTTCATTTTACTCATCTTTAATGCCATCTCTTTTCTTGAAGCTGGAAAACAAAAGAAAGCATCATTTTAGTGAGCCTATTTCTGTTCCAGGTTCTTAAGTTGCAATGACTTTAGCCATTTATTCATCATTACGTCCAAAATTGTATTGGCAATACCTTAGTTTCTGACTCTGCAGTTTCATTTTGCTGAGTATTTTGTTCCAAAGCCTCTACCTGTTGGGTATTTTCTATTTCCAAGGAAGTCCTTCTTTGTTTCGAAGATGATTCGGATTGTTCATTTTTCGTTAAAGGTTCTGAGGAAACTGCTCCTCTGCTTGGTAAGTTGTACCTGAAGGCGTCAGGCTGCGCACCACTCACTTTTGTAGCCCTTTTTGAAAAAGGAAGAGGATTCGCAGGAAAGGTTTTTCGAATTGTATCATTTTCTTGATCCAATTCAATAAATTTTTCTTCATTATTCTCAAATTCTTCATTTTGATTACCACTTGGCTATATTACCTCACTATTTATTTCCTTATTTAAATCCCTTGTGACATCTAAATTCCATGCATTTTTTGTCACAAATCGATTTAATCTGTCCACATGGACTATTTGCATATCTTTTCTCCTATATAAATGCTGAGTTTTATAATTCACTGGGTATGTCTGTTTTACTATTCGATAAGGCCCTCTGCTTAACTTGCTTAATTTCTTAGTTTTTCCTGGTTTTATCTGAGGTTTTTATAACAACACCTTATCTCCTCCTTTAAATTCTCTAGGCCTTGACACCTTGGCTCTATCAGCAACCTGTTTATCAGCACTTTCTTCTAGTCTTTCCCTAACTACTTGAAAGGTGGTTTGCATTTGTCAAACTAATCTTTCTTTATAATCTTTATAATTATACAAAGGTTTTACTGATTGGGTTAATATTTCATATGGCAACAACATGTCTCTGCCAAATAGCATAAAGAATAGCGATTCTTTAGTAGCTGAATAATTTGTACTGCTATATGCCATGAAAGCCATGGAAATTAAATCATCCCAGTTTCTTTGATTCTCATCAACATAGTGCGACAATACTCTTGCCAATGTTCCATTAAACCTTTCCACTAAACCATCAGTTTGTGAATGATATGCTGAAGTAAATACCTTTTTAATTCCCATTAACTTACATACTTCACTTATTATGGCAGAATTAAAATTTGCACCCTTATCTGTTAATAAGGTTTCTCAACACCCATATTAGGATGTTATTTCTTCTACCATGACCTTTGCTATCGTTTAAGCCTTTTGGTCGGAGAGTGCAAAAGCTTCGGGATACTTTGTCAGGTAATCGCAGAAAACTGCAATGTACTTATTGCCATTATGTGTTGTAGGCAATGGTCCCAAAATATCCAACCCTAATCTTTCAAAAGGTCTTTGTGGAATTGGAAATTTCATTAAATTTGCTCTTGCTTTTGGCTTTCTTTTTTCCTGACACGACTGACAACTATTGCAATAAAGAATAACGTTTTGTTTCCAGTTCTTAAAGTAGAAATGTTTCTTAATTTGTTCCTGAGTTTTCTTTACTCCAAAATGTCCTAAAAATGTGGCATTATGACACATTTGAACAATAGTTTTCTGTTTGGCAAAAGAAACAACAATTCTTTCCACCTAAGAATTCGGAAGTTTATTCGCAAGCCAACCTTCACAATTTAACTCGTAAAAGTGTGCTTGTGCCTCCTTTTTCACTTCCGGGCTGCTTGGGTATCCCGAAAATAGTTGGAAAAAAGGTTGTATTTCCTTACATGTCTGTTGGTCATGGAGCACATCATCTTTATTCTATAATGGAATTTTAACATTTAAGGTACATACTTTTTCTGGAACATTTCTACTAAGGGCATCTGCATTGGTATTTTCTTTACCAACTCTGTATATTATAGTAAAATCATACTGTTGCAACTGCAACGCTCATCTGGATAACATGGCTTTGTCCTTCTTCATTGGCATAAGGTACTGTAAACGTTTGTGATCATTAATTCGGATACTATTTTAGAATACGGGACTTGGGGGCGGGAGGTAAATTTGACTCCGCCTTTGGTCCTTCCATGACATTTTGCTTGTAATGTTTCTTCCCGCCATTTTGTTAACTATGTTAAAATTAATTTGAATACTTAATTATTATTTACTAAAATTTGATTTCATAAAAATCTCTTCCCGCCTATTCATCTTAACTATAAACATGTTAGAATATCTTAGAAAAATCTTTTACTAATTCTACACCACGATAGGTCACGGGTTATCAAATCATCCGAATCAGATATGAAGTAGACTAAATTAATAGCTCAAAGTAAATATATTACAAAAAATAAAAAAACGAACAGCTATGAAATTAGCACAATTAACAAACAGTTTATGCATTAAGGTAACTTCAACACCTTTTTTGCATTAAGCAATGAAAATAACTTCAAATGTTAGCACTTATTTTATCTAATAAGCATCAATGTCATATTTAGAAACTAAGATATTCTGAAAACACAAAACTTTAAGGGGCCATTAATGGTATTTAGCAGTTTTTGGATTTTCTGTTTGAGTTTTAAAGGTGAGCGAAATGGAAAATGGACAACAGCAAAAATGTGTCCCAAATAAACTTGAATTTTAAAAACCTTGGGACATTGTGTTAAACACCAATTTTATGTTGAAATTTTCCTTAAAAGTCAGGAAATTTCTGTTAAGCATCTGGGAAAATGTCGTCTATAGGATAGGCCTTTGTACTTGTATTATGTTCCTACAAATTTTCTAGATGCCCTGCTTAAAAAAATAATTAAAAAAAGACTATGATGGAGAGGAAGGGGGGGGAGTCTGGGCTAAAATGGACACAATGTAGACAGGGTGCAGGGTGTCAAATTTTGTATTTACACCAAAATTTAATCAATTGTATATCACTTTGACAATCCAGGATCCCCTTCGATGAGGACAGATTTCTATCAGATATATATTGGCTAATCAAGAATCTAATCTTTGTTAAAATGGTGAAGAAAGTGTTAACACCATGAGGCATACTGTTTGAGGCATACTGTAGGCCTACTTCGAAAGATTAGAAATTGGGACGCATTTTTATTGATTCGATGGAAGGATTATTGTTGGAATAAAAAAAGATTAAAAAAATCGACCTTCAAGGATTCTTACATAAAAAATGTAAAAAAATAATGAAAGAAATCAAGAATGAAAATACCAAAAAAAAATAAACCGCAGAACGAAAGTGTAAAAAACAATAGAACGTACCGCTAAAAAAAGTTAAAATAGTATAAAACATAAAAATCGGTCATTTAAACTTTTTTTATTATTGTTTGGTGGTTATAATTACCAATTTTTATTTCATGTTTAAATTAACGAATTAATAAAATGCCAGGGGCATATTGTCGTTGGCTCCAGCTATAATAATTTGATACTATTGTTTCTTCCCGCCATTTCGTGAAATAAGGGCGGAGCCAAGCAAAAAAATCTACCTCCCGCCCCCTGGTCCCGTATTCTATAGTAATGCCAACTTTTTCCCCATCAAATAATATTTAAAATAGTTTACTCCATATACACATTATAAAGCTTCTTTCTAAGTGGTAGAGTAATTTTGTTCTGATTTGCTCAATTTTCTGCTTGCATAGGCTATAGGACGCAAGTGTCCATCAATTTCTTATGGCAATAATTGCCAAATTACTAGCATCAATTGCTAGTAAGAAAGTTTCTTTAAAATCAGCTGTAATCAAAACAGGAAAAGTAGTGAGAGCACTTTTTAATGCTTTAAATCCATCTTTACATTATTTGGACCACTTAAAACGGTACTCCCTTATTAAGTAAATGTAATGGTGTTGCATATGTGTTTGAACAATTTGGAATAAATCTTCGATAAAAGTTAACTAATCTGAGAAAAATTAGTACTCCCTTAACATCCTTCAGACATGGGAATTCTTTTACTGCCTTGATTTTATTTTCACCTGGTTGTATTTTACCTTTTGTAAAAGTATGTCGAAAATAATTTGCAAACTTTCAAAATGGTTTTTTTTCAGTTTCACTGAAAACAATGATGTCATTCATATACACAAAACAAATTTTTCCCTTTACATCCTTTAACACGTTGTCCATTAATCTCTGATAGACACTAGGCGATGTTTTTAATCCCATAGGAGCTCTGTTGAATTCATATTGTCCGAAGGTAGTACTGAATGCCAATTTGTACCTATCCTTTTCATGCACTGGGATTTGAAAATATCCACTGCCCAAATCTAATGTGGTAAAGTATTTAGCTTTTCCCAATTGATTTATTACACTCATTATTTCTGGCAAGGGATATTTATCTCCAGCAACTTTGTCATTCAACCTTCTGAAATCAACTACTAATCTATAACTTTCATTTCGTTTATTCACCAACATGCAAGGTGCTGAGTAAGGGCTTACTGATTCACAAATTATGTTAGCTTCTAATGGCCCATGTGAAAAACTCATGCAGAATTGTGCAGAAAAAAATTTCCCATAAATAATTCTGCAGAAAAAAATTTTACC
>JAQGBW010003787.1:0-15361 GCA_034698625.1 Julus scanicus | reverse complement strand
ACATCTGAGCTGTCATTTGCAAGACATCTGAGCTGTCATTTGCAAGACATCTGAGCTGTCATTTGCAAGACATCTGAGCTGTCATTTGCAAGACATCTGAACTGTCATTTGCAAGACATCTGAACTGTCCTTAGCAAGACATCTAAACTGTCCTTAGCAAGACATCTGAACTGTCCTTTGCAAGACATCTGAACTGTCATTTGCAAGGCATCTGAACTGTCCTTTGCAAGACATCTAAACTGTCCTTAGCAAGACATGTAATCTGTCCTTTTGCAAGACATCTGAACTGTCCTTTACAAGACAACAAACTGTCATTTGCAAGTCATCTGAACTGTCCTTAGCAAGGCATCTAAACTGCCCTTAGCAAAACATCTAAACTGTCCTTCTGTCTTTTGCAATACTTCTAAACTGTACTTTGCAAGACACACCAAACTATTATTTTTAAATCTCAGCTGCATGAAAACTTTTCTGTTAATGCTAATCTACTGTTTCGCAGTTAAACAGTCACAAAAAATAATCCGATGAATGTTCGTAAAACAAATATTATTTATTTCGTGGAAATGGAAAATATGCTGGACGACAGTTGACTCTCCAAGTGTGAACAAGCATGATAGCGCGCTTCTTTCAGTAGGGAAAGTGTTCAAACATATATACGATAGATAAATTCTGATAGACTGTCCGCTGTTTTGGAGAAAGTACAATGGTCTCGTGTTTATTGCATTTCAAAGCTAACTTCCGGAATTAAAGGGCGATGAATGTAGAAATTGGCTCCGTTCCAAGTCCGCTTAATTGCCTCGATTAAACTCGCAAATTGCAAAAAAAAAAAAAAAAAGTTTCACGCTTATAAGAATTGGCTGAAAATCCCCAAATCTTGGCAGATATTACTTTTCCAATGTCACCGAAGTCAGCTGTTTAGGGTGTTTTTCGAATTATCCCCAATCGATCAATGCCCTACATTTTCCCCACGCGTCTTTAACGTGTCTTTACTCTCAGAGATTTGGCCAGTTTTGAGTAAAACTTTCCTGCTGTCGGAGATAAGGTTTTAGTTTGTTTACACTACTGTATGTTCATGCCGAAATGACCCTTGAATAGGAGTAAGGGGCCATTCAAAAAGGACGTCCATTAGAGGGGGTTTCATTTGTCTGCTGCTATGTGGACAGGAGGAGGGAGGGAATGATGGTATTTTTCAGTTTTGTAAATTTTCTGTTTAATTAAGTTTTAAAAGGTCAGTGAAAGGGGAAATGGACACCGGAAGAAATGTGTCCCCAGTCCCGTAATGTACTGAATTTTTTAAAACCTCGGGAAAGTTGGGAATTATGCCTAATTTGTGTTAAACATCAATTTTATGCTAGAATTTCCCTTTGAGGTCAGGAAATTTCCGTTAATCAGAAAAATCTCGGAAAAGGTCGTGGAATTGGAAGCGAGACGGGTGCTTGGAAATTAAAAGGATGGGCCTTTGAATCTTCCAATGCATTTTCTGGACACCCTTATTTTTTAAAATATTAAAGACTTCTATGAGGGGGTATGGCCTAAAATGACACATGTGGACAGGGGGTCAATTCTTGAAGAAATTTCGGGAAAGTCGTTTTCGAATGGCCCCTAAGGGAGGTAAAGGCTGAACCAATTTTCACAGTTCCCTAATTATTAATATATCAAGGGCGGATACGGGGGATTTTTCAAAGGAGGGGCCCAAAAACCGATTTTCGGGTCTATTCAGGATTCATTTTATTGCATTTTATGGCATTTTATCCTTTTTACAAGAATAGTCTTTGTGTTAAACGTAAGGGGTACTCAAAAGAACTTTTCACTCTGGCAGTTGGACTTTCTGCATTTGGACCACATATGGTGCACATGCGCAGTAGATTCGTAGATGATCTGTAATTCGAGAATGGAGGTTAAACGCATGATTAGATATTTCTTAATTTTACTTATATGTAAATTTAGTTGGGAATTTATATAATTTTGTAATTTTGTTTTGAAAACACTGTGCATAGGTGGCTGGCAGATTTGACGTGGCTGGAATGCCGCATTCAGATGACATTCCAGCCGCCTACGGATAAAATAGGTCAATTTTGATTGGAAAATCTGCCTTGAAAAAGCCCGGAATTATTCTTGAAATTTGTGATAAACGCCAGTATATGTTTGGATTATTTAAAAAAAAATTCCTAGACAAATTTTTGACTTTTCAAAAAAGTTCCTTGAAAATGTAAAGAATGAGCCTTGGAATGTCTTAAGGGGCCATTCGAAAAGGACGTCCCCGAAATTAATTCAAAACTTTGACCCCCTACGTCCTGTCCACATGGTGTCCATTTTACTCAGACCTCCCCTCCCTCCCTTCATAGATGTCCTTCATTTTTTTAAAAAACGTAGGGTGTCCAGAAAATGTGTTGCAACATACAAAGGCCCATCCTATATATTTCCAAGCACCCACCTCGCTACCAATTCCACAGCATTTTTCTGATTAACGGAAATTCCCTGAACTCGAAGGGAAATTGAAGGATAAAATTGGCATTTAACACAAATTTAGGAATAATTCCAGACTTTTCCCGAGTTTTTAAAAACTTCAAGTACATTCGGGACTTGGGACGCATTTCTTCTAGAGTCCATTTCTCCTTTTACCGACTTTTAAAATTCAAATAGAAAATCCAAAAACTGTAAAATACTATCATTAGTGGACGTTTGTAATGGCTACCCCCTACCTCCCCTTGTCCTGTCCACATGCCAACACACTTCCCCTACCCCCTCTTCAGGACGTCGTTTTTTAATGACCTTCAAGGCCTCAACCAAAAACCAATTTGCATTCCACCTTCCAAAAGGTCCATCATTGTATGAAATAATTACGGGAGTCATTACAACATGTCGCTTAATTAGAACTGTGGTTAAATTGACAACCCTCGTCGGTAATCAATCAAACGCTCGGCTGCTTCATAACTCAATTATTTGTAAACAAACAATAGATATGGACCTATTGCATGAACTTCGGCCATAAACACATTTTACGACCTCAACGAGGGGAGCAGCACTTCTAGGACCATGCATAAACGACGTCCCCACTCAGTGGACCACTTATGGGTCGTTCAAAAAAAAAACTTCCTCAAGAGGGGGAGGGAGGGGGGTAGTGGTCAGCTGGCATGTGGACACCATGTAGACAAGGAGGTAAACCATTATGGATGTCCACAAATGTCGAGGAACTGGTAGCAAGGCGGGTGCTTGGAAATTTATAGAATGGGGCTTTGCATAGCCCAAACAATTTTCTGGACACCCTACTTTTAAAAATATTTAAGGACGTC
This sequence comes from Julus scanicus, assembly GCA_034698625.1. Classification (NCBI taxonomy): domain Eukaryota; kingdom Metazoa; phylum Arthropoda; class Diplopoda; order Julida; family Julidae; genus Julus; species Julus scanicus. The sequence goes on along the minus strand of JAQGBW010003787.1, from coordinate 12,071 downwards.
TATGAGGGGAGGGGGCTTGAACTAAATTGAACAGGGGGTAAGGGGGAAATTTTTGAAGAAATTTCAGGGACATCCTTTATGAACGGCTTCTTGGAGCATACACGACAGCATCCTCAACTAACTCGTTAGTTGGATCATAGGTCAAAGGGTATAAAGCCATGAACTTTTTTTTTTCATGGCTTAATTGCTAAAATTTATAGCCTCTGGAGGAATCTGCATATCTGCCGATTTTAAGCAAATTGCAAATAGAGGCGTTTTTAGAGTACTTAAATTTTGCCGTACTCCATATTGATTTTCGCCTAACATGGATTCTCCATCAGGAACCAACTTTATTAAACGATTAAACTTGGATGCGTACGTCAGCCAAATTTTGGTAAGGCTCATTTGATGTAAAACATTTGTAGATGTGGCGTTAATTATTAATTGCGACTGACTAAAGTCATTAACCGCTTTCACGAAGAGGCTGACAGCCGTGACTTTGGCTGTCATTTACATAACGGAACACTGACCCAAAGCCATGTCTGAATAGGTCACAAAGTGGCTTATTATCTTCAAGTGAGCACTTTGAATGAATTTGAGTAACGAGTAAAACAGTAGGTACTGAGTACAAAAGTAATTGAATTCAAACGTAAGAGTACAATGCACTCGATTACAAAAATGTACTCACGATGGGTGATTGATTGCAAATGCCCTCGAGGATTAACGTAATCTGAAATTATGAATACCGATGTAATCGAGTATGAATAGAAATACTAAGTATTTTGAGTCGCATTTAATATATTTTAGTAACTTGAAACGAGGCATCCTAAAAGCTAATATGATTGTTTCCTAAATTTTATATTTCTACTAAGGCCCTTTTGTTATGGAATGTACTGTTCTTTCCTCCCCCCCCCCTTTAATTATTAAGATTTTGTTAATGTCTAAGAGGGTTTATTTTGTCTCCTCATATTCAATAAGATTTTCTAAAATTGTAGTTGTTTCTGCTCGTAATAAAACCTACGGTGTTTAAAATATAGTTCCAAAAACAATACTTTCACAATCCGCCATACTCGTAATCAGTACTCCTACACTCATGAGTACAATTTGCCCAAATCTGCTCCACTTTATTTTGGCCGTTCAACAATTCGTTTTTGTGGCAATTTTTAGAAAATGGTAATTACAGCAACTTCAAAATTATTTAGTTGTACGCATAATTATTGCGTGTGGAGTTTTTGACCCCGGGGCATTTTATTATATATACACACACACAGGATTGTTTTAAGCTTAATCGTTTCCCAGACATTCACCCTAATTTCAATTGTTGTGTAGTGCTCGCTTTTACCCCCCTCCTCCTCCTCCCCCTTCCTCCAAGTCTTAAGACGTTACCGTCGGTCAGGCATGGCCACTTTTTCACAAAAACATGGAGTGGTTCCCCAAATTTACCTTCCGTTATTATGTTAAGGTCGTAACCCCAACACACTCACGAACGCTACACACATTTCAGATGGGTGGACTCCTCTACAAAGTAGTACCAGAGAAAGTGGAGGTAAACGCCTTTAGTTCCATCTGCTTTAATAAAAAAAAGGCACGAAACTGTGGGAACTTGGTTACGAAGGTGGGGTAAGGATATGTTTATACCAATATCGATTTTCGTTTTTTGTCCATTTTTTTTAACCATTGCACCCAGAGGCTGTGCATTTCTGGAGTTATCACCGGTGTATGTTGACCTTCGCAACAGGTGGGTTAGCCCGTGGTCTAGCTTAATACGACGCTCCGGGGCTTTTTATTTTTTTAACTATAAATAGGGAGGATTCATCGCTTCCTGCGAATTGACCCCCACCTTGGGAAAAATGTATATACCGAAGGCCTTGATATTAATTTTGTAAGAGGTGATGGCGGCACATAACAAATTCCTCTGAAATTGTATACAATAGCACCGACAGGAAATTTCTCGATGATATTTGTATCGAATGTCCATCGCTCTCCCCTCATCTTTGAAAAAGCGGGACTAATTTGATTTTTATTGCATAGTCACGGACCTATTTTTGCTGACCCATTTGAAAATCCCAAGCGCCATCTGTGTTGCGTTTTCGGCAAATGTTAAGCAAAAAGAATTTGTGGACGATTGGAAGCCTGGTCTTTTTCTGTACTGAGTGAAAGTCTTGAACATGTTCTAGATGAGTGTCCTACATTTTGATAAAGTACGTACTACACAATATTTAGTAAAGTAATACACAGTATTTTGTAAATAGAGGAGGTCTACATTACAAAACGGCGCATGTGCAATGCATGAGCGCCTCTAGTGGCCAAATTTGCTGGGGGGACAGCCCATTGTCGTCCATTGATTTTGCTATTTTAGGAACGGATTTTGTGATATGTATTTGGGAAATTTAACTTAAGTTTTTAAAATTTGAGAGTGGAAATTCTACTTTGAGAACGTGCAGGCCACGTGCAAATCAATTTAATTTAAACAAAACTGCGTTTTATTTGAATGTCACCACGTGTTTCACTTCTATACATACAATAAATTGCTTTCATGTATTGGAGTTTTTAGTGATCCAGTGGTATGAAATCTTGGAATTGACGTTCCTAAAATTGTTTTTACAACATATGGAACACAACAATTCCACTTCATAATGTTTGAAAACCTTTTTGAAGAGCGAAAAAAACACGTGTAACTCAATGACACGTTTTTGGCCTGTCGACCCCCCAGGAAATACCCGAAAACTACCACAGAGGGCGCTAAGCGTAATGTCGACCTCCTCTATTTCTACGATATTTGGTAAATAATGCTGAAGGAACAGAGATGAAAAAATATTGAAATAAATTGGTTTTGTCTGTTGTCTTAGATTTTAAAAACGAACAAACAGGTACAATTTGCTTGAATTTGAATATAATAATTTATGAATTCAATTGTTAGCCTTTAGACCTATTATTTCGATGATTTTCTATTAATTTAAACAAAAGTTACATAGATTTCTGGATTGTGTTATTTGGATTTGGTGCACGGTTCAGGTAAGATCGAATTTTTCTCTATGTTAGGTGTATGTTTTGTAGGCTGTAACATGTATATGTGCTCCTGGGAAGCTTTCGGCAATTATGGATGAAACCTGGATTTTTTGTTTGTTATTTTGTACCCACATATCAACGAAGCATACAATGTGAGGATTTGTTGGGGTGCAACAAATTCATCCAAATCAATACACACATATTGATTTAAATATTATCCTCCACCATGCAGAATGGATAGTATTGTTCACTGTTTAAAGTTCAACCGTATTTTTTAGAGTTCACATGTTTAGATATCATGTAACTTTATATACTGTAACATATATATTTTACAGTCAATGTGTGTAAAATGACTGGAAATGCAAAATGACTGGTCACATAATGATACACGATTAGTAGTAATAACCTAACCAGGCAATAAGTCAAATAAATAATCAAGCTAAATTTTCAGTCATTTTGTAAAAAAAATTGCAACCTGCAAGTGCTGACCTTATCAGTCGTTTTGTAAAATGACTGATTAGGTCAGTCATTTTACAAAATGGCTCGCTTGGCACGTTGACTGTATATATGTTGTGCATGGAGTACACTTCCATTTTAGGCTAGTATGTTACTGAGCTTGTTAGTTTTGTAGTTTTTATTACGCGAATTCTCGTGACGGTATAGCAGAACTTTTATCTTTGGCTCATATTTTTGATAAGACAACAGTTTATAATCAATGGGAGAGCCCATGTACAAATTTGAGAATGGAGTAAAATTATACACCCGTTACCAGGCGTTTAATGACATGCAGAAAACGTGGGCTAACTGTAATAATAGCCAGCACATTTCCTCTACGCCTTTTCCACCTATATTATATATTCGTGTAATTTGGCCTCTGGCAAATGCGAAAGTAGGCTTTCTGCAATAAAATTAGCCATCAACCCACTCCATAAATTTTGCTTTACCTGCCCTGGAAACGTAATAACAGGTAGCATCAATATTTGCGATTGTGTTGTAGACGTTACTCGAAGTGTGTTCGCTTTTAGAGGCTCGGTGCATAACTAATGCGGTGCAGTCGTATTCTCCAAGAACAAAAGCAGTTTGTAGGTTCTGACCGACAACCCCCACTTTGTGCGTATTATCCCAAGAAAGGCTATTGTCGTTGGAGGGTTCAATTTTCTCCCTTTTTATGGCGCATCAAGTGTCATTAAACGAGTTTATTGCAAAAAGTAGCGAACGTATAAACGTGTGCGGCCTCGTGAGTGCCTCATGTAGTTCATCTTTCTTGTCTTATTGCAGGTGTAAAAAGACGGCTAATTTTGATTGCCAAGGACCATCCATAAACTACCTCCAGCTGTTTTTTGTTGTTGTCATTTTATTACATTTCTTCAGCATCTAAAGATTCTTATAAAGTAATTTCTAAAACATTGTTTTCCATTACTTAAGTATCTAAACATCCTTCTAAAGTAGTTTTTATATTCTATAACATTGTTTGTGTACTGATTTTTAACGTTGGCCAATTTCTGTAACTAAGGCTAAACACCAACGCGAGGGAATGAGCCTTCTTCATATACCTGGGAATTTTGCCTACGAGAAGGGACTTCCACCCTCTCTCGAAGGGTCTTTAAAGTGCAACAATCAACACGGAACCTTGGTTTAAACTCATCTGAAAGAGCCACCACTTTGGAAATTTCTCCCATCCGCAAAAATTCCCACCGACCTCGACTGGAGGCAAGCATGAAACCAACTCGGCTACTGGCATCAGCATAACATCTTGTTATCCTAACCCCCTGCCTGAAAAGGGTTGTCCTGTGTAAAACATTAAATTGATTGATTTAAGGGGTGCTAGTAGCACATCAGCTTCCTGGCAGTGTTTTGGGTTTTGCATCCCTACAGGTATGTCTGATGTTTTCATTAGTTGTCTTGAGGTTCCTTAAACACACTAAGTTGACACTCAAAAGCAATATTTATTAATCATTAACACTGGGGCATAATAAAACCTTTTCCAAAATATTACTGAAGCATTTGCCTCGCCATCCTCTGTGGCCATTTCACTGAATGAGTGAGATTCTCCTGGTCCAGTACGACAACCCTGGTGAAAAAAACAATAGAAACCAATAGAGATTTCTATTGTTATTTGGACACTTTATTGGTTTTAATTGTTTTCTATGGTTCCTGTATTGGCTTCTATTGACTTTTATGGTTTGGCTGTATTGACTAAACAATAGAAAACCATAGAAAACCATTGAAACCAATAAAACCAATAGAAATTTTGTATTGATACCAATAGAAAGCAACTTCCAAATTATAATAGAAAACAATAGAAATTTCTATTGTTTTTTTTTACCAGGGTACCCCGAATCTCGGCATAAGCTCCGTTGGTGTGGCACCTTATCTCCACAGCTCTTAGTTTAATGTAGCTAGCCTAGAGAAACTTTCTATCCCATAATTTGTTAGCGTTTGCATTACTTGTCTGTACTCTGTAGGTGTTAACTTAAATTATGTACTAGCCAAAACCAAAATTGAAGTGGATAATTGAAAGTCGGTGTTTAAAATCATCTTGAGGTTGACTGTTATTGAATTTATGAATTATTAAAATGACAGCTGAATGGAGCCGTTAGTTTGTTTTGATGCAATTCGATAAACAGTCAAATGCGGGGAAGACACGCATCGGGTATGTTGAAAAATATGTGGATGAAGTCAGTAAAAACTAATGTCCAGCTAAGAAAAAAAAACATTCGGAATGTATGACCAGGTGTATAAAGCACATTATTTTGGTTTTATCACTTCAGTAAGGGATGTCGTTAATGGTTACTTTCTCAGAGGTTATTTATGCATGCATCTGGACATGGTAAAGACATGTATAAATCTTTGTGTGATAACTAAACCGTTCAGTAGAACTTGTAAGGACGTAATGAGTGGAGGGCCCTCAAATATATATTTTTCGCTGAAGGTCTGAAATAAATGTAAGCTGCTTATATAGAGATGCAGAACCTATAAAACCTGGGGGTAATCTTAGTTTCTGAGTATTTCATACCAACCACCACAATAGAAATGCTTTTCTGAAAGCAAGATGAACATGCAACTAGTTTTATTAAGAGGGAGACCACCTCATGGATTTTCTTTTGGAGAGCATTACATATACTGATCATAAACCAAAATCCCATAAAAATCATCTCAAAAAGCACACCAACTGGATTATGAGAAAGAAAACCATACATAGTTGGCCTTGTAAGCCATTCAAAAAGGAAGTCATCAAGAGGGTGTTAGGGGTCTGTTTGCTCGTGGACACAATGTGGACAGGGGGAGGGAGGCAAGAAGTCATCATGGACGTTCGCTAATGATGGTGTTTTTCAGTTTTTGGATTTTCTGTTGAATTTGGTTTTAAAGGTTAGTGAAAAGGGAAACTGACACCGGAAGAAATGTGTACCCAGTCCCGAATGTACTTGAATTTTTAAAACCTCGGGAAAGTCAAGAATTATGCCAAAATTTGTGTTAAACACCAATTTTATTCTGGAATTTCCATTCGAGGTCAGAATAATTCAGTTAATCATAAAAATCTGGGAAAATGTTGTGGAATTGGCAGTTAAGGGGTGTTTGGAAATTTATAGAATGGGCTTTTGTATGTTCCATTACATTTTCTGGACACCCTACTTTTCAAAAGGCAAGTGGGCTTTGTGGATCTCTGATGAAGTTTTCTCTATTTATTTAATATTCTAAACAAAAATTCTCAATATCTCAAGACAATTTTAATTAAATTTTAAACTCCAAATTCTATGAAAATTGAACTCGTGGTTCAGTTGATTCATCAAAACCATCCAAAAATCATATTTTCAGTTTAGTTTTTTGGGGTAAAACCAGGTTATCTGAAGGCAGTGGTATTATGAAGGCAGCATCAGTGAAAGTAAAATTGTGTTTCCTATAAAGAGTATAGATCGAAATTAGTTCAACCTATAGCTAAGTGCACGATTGTTAATCGGTCGATATTGAAATTTTCATTACGCAAATGCACGGCGTTATCAATTTGGAGCATCGATGTCTCTATTCCCATTATGTTTAGTGAAATAGATGATGGCAATTGATATTGAAGATTCACAGCCAATCATTAGTGAATTTCGTAGTGAATAACGGGGTCCTGGATCTGGCCTTTTTGCATGGTGAACTCTATACTGTGGCGGATGTGTACTGTGTGTGCACGAACTGTAAACTATAGATAGTCCTATAACAATTGTTTAATCGAATAATTTATAGTTGGTCTCCAGGAAATCGGATAGACATTACCCTCGTTTCACTTCTGCTAACTTTCATATATGATGAGGCATGGAGGATGCTCCCATAGCTGGGCTTTCATATGATTACAAAAACCCTTTTTTAATAAGGTGAACACGTGTACCCTTTCACCATCACTGCTTTTGTATCACGAACTCATTGGTTTGGGTTATTCATCCAAGTACAAATGTTTTTTTCAAATTCCAGAAATTTCTAGTTCTATATGCTTTTTTGTGTGCCCAGGTCAAAAATTGATTGTAGCAGTTTATTGCGAGCATATTTAATGATGATACGGTGATTAAATTCACTTAATAGTTAAGTTCACATAGAACACGGTGATGGGTCAAGTGCAATCCTAATTTCATCTCAGAACTATCATCTACTGTAGATCAGTGTTTTTCAAACTTTTTCATATCACTGCGTTCACTGAACAAGGCCAAACAAAAAATCTCAAGAATACTTGAAAATTTCTTTCTCAAACTCTTATCTGAATATATTTTTGAATTGGTTATGATCTTTTTATAATTATTCTTAGTTGCTTATCCAAGTGTAGTGTGGGGATGCATTGAAATAAAGTAGTGTTTAAAATGCAGTGAATGGTAATTATTACTTTTATATTTTTGTTTGTAGTATAGAAGAAGATTTTTCTGGCTCACTATACCCATATAAAAACAAAATAAGTGATATGATTGAATTTAAAATCGATCATAAAGGTATACTATAGAGTGAATTTGCAAAACCGTATAATTGTGTTTTTAAATTCATCGAAGATTGAAATAAAGTATAGTGTTTAAAATGCAGTGAATGGTAATTATTACTTTTATATTTTTGTTTGTAGTATAGAAGAAGATTTTTCTGGCTCACTATACCCATATAAAAACAAAATAATTGATGATTGAATTTAAAATCGATCATAAAGGTACTATAGAGTGAATTTGCAAAACCGTATAATTGTGTTTTTAAATTCATCGAAGTTTTCTTTTAAACTTTATGCAAATCATGAAATGAAATTGGAAGTTTTATAAGAAAAGTTTAATTAGAGCATTCGTTTCTTTCACTTGACCCTTAGAATTAAATTTAAAATTTCTCAGTTTTCAAGATCAAAGGTGGGAAATTTGACTCTAAAACTAAAAAAAGTAAAAAGTTTCCCCCCTTATAATAAAAAAAGAATGTTATTTCTTTTTTTTTAGAATTAATTGAAAACAACATTTGCAGATGTAATAATTACAGATTGGATTCGAAGAATTATGGAGGTTCATATTTAACTCTTATATTTTTAAATAAGAGAAGCTCGTCAACGGCAAAAATGTAACTTGTTTACTACAACGTCTTCATCTGCGAAATGAAATTTTCCTACCATACATATCTCGTATACGTGATCAAAAAATGACTTTTATTATACTACTCTTTAGTAAAATCCACAACAATATTCGCAGAGTTTTTTAGTAAGCATTATAAAGTACGTTATATCGCTAGTTCCGTTAAGGTCAATTTGAACTGAAAAAAACCATGTGTCAAAAAATCTTTCAAAATATTAGGCACCTGTTAACTCGCAGATTCGAGTAAAATTTTCTAGCAAACTTGGCAATTTTAGGGATAAACTTTATGCCATAATTCCCGTCATGAAACCACAAAAATTACTAACTGAGAAATCTGTTGAGAAATACAGTAGTGTAACCTGGTTCGAAAGTGTCCAGATTTTGATGGTTTGATGAAATCTGACATCATTGTGTTTGGGAACCATGGCTGGTTTGGCCCAGTTTGACTGACCAGAGTGGATATGGGAATTAAAACATTCATTAAAACTGAATTTGGGTTCTTAAGACCGCACAATAGTCCCGCGTAACCCATTTTTAAACAGGTGTTGGTATTTCAGTATGTCCAATCCAAAAAACGCCTTAATTTCAGTATAGCACATGTTGTTTCGAATGTTGCCATTTTTTTTCTTTGGCTCTAGGCTGTCTTTATTTGTAAAATAATTGAACAATGCTTTCTAATTTTTTTTGTGTTTGTTGTTGTACGGAATTTCTTTTGTGTGGAGGTTGTTGTGGTTTTACGATCCACCCAACTTTTCAACAAAAATTAGCAGAATGGTAAGCTCAATTAATCTGAACACCTTGGTGTATGAACCTTAAACCCATGCAGTGCCATCTCTGGGCAAAAATCAAAAGATGGTGGCAAGTTTTCTTATAAAAAGAGACGGAAATTTATCGGTTGACTAAGTCTAATAATGTTATTTTTCAGTTTTTGGATTTTCTGTTTAATTTAGTTTTAAAGGTCAGTGAAAGGGGAAATGGACACTTTAAGAAATGTTACCAGTCCCAAATGTACTTGAAATTTTAAAGCCTCATGAATTATGTCCAAATTTGTGTTAAACACCAATTTTATGCTGGAATTTCCCTTCGAGGTCAGGAAATTTCCGTTTATCAGAAAATCTTGAAAAATGGCATGGAATTGGTAGCGAAACGGGTGCTTGGAAATTTATAGGATGGGCCCTTGTATGTTCTAACACAGTTTCTGGACACCCTACTTTTCAAAAATAGCAAGGACGTCTATGCATGAGTAGGGGGGAGTCTGGGCTAAAATGGACATTATGTGGACAGGGGATAGATCCACGTATGTCCCAGATGTGTCAAATTTCTGGTGTAGTCATTTTCATGGGTCATATCTAAATTTTCCACTTGGGATTTGCTAAAAGTTAAAACTTTTAGCAAATCCCAAGTAAAATTACAAAAAAAAAATGCAAAATGAATGGCCAATGTAGACAAGATATTGGAAATTGCAATTTCATGTCAAAAGTCCACACTCCAAATACAAACAATGGAAGTCGTTCCCCTTTAACTTTTTGAAATATTTATCGGCATATAGCCGTACATGAATTAGGTCAACATGTTCGACATGAGCCCCACCCCCATTTTTCACCTTTCCCCATTTAACTTACAAATTACTCGCTGACTATACAGCGTGTTAAACACCGGTAAAACATGTCAGGGATTAATGGCCTTTCCAAGTTATTCTATCTTGCAAACGGAGGCAAGTTTTTCCAAAAGAAGATTGAAAGTATGGTGATTTGCGAGCCACGAAATATTATACTGGATAAGAAAAAGTTGAACGGTGCTCAACTTGCTCATATATGTATGTTAAGCAAAATTTATGTGAGAATGTTGTAGCTATATTTTATTATTCGAAATGAACAATTTAGGTTTAAAGGCTACATGGGTGCACAAAGCGATGTTTATGGCGTGTTCGAAATATATTACTACGTGCTTCCAGGGATAATAAAACTGCTTTTAATAACCTGAACAAGAATAAGAAATCCCCCTGGACTCCAGGATTAATAACTATACCTGTTGCAGGAAAAACTATAAAATAAACTGCTTTAAAGTGAAACACATACTTGTATATAAAATGGCGAATGAATGAAATATTGAAGCTGTCCATTTTCAAGAACAAGACGTGTTCACAAAATTAAGGTATCTTCCAAAAGGACGTCACCGAAATTATTTCAAAAATAGACATCTCCACCCCTACACCCTATCCCCATGGTGTCCATTTTACATCCCCCTCCATTCTCCTTAATCCTCATAGACGGCCTTAATATTTTATTGAAACGTAGGGTGTCCAGCAAATTTATTGGAACATTCCAAGTTGTGGTAAGTTGGAACACCCATTTCGCTACCAATTCCACGACATTTTTCGAGATTTTTCTGATAAACGAAAATTTCCTGACTTCGAAGGCAAATTCCAGCATAAAATTAGTGTTTAACACAAATTTAGGCATAATTCCCGACTTTCCCGAGGTTTTAAAAATGCAATTACATTTGGGGCTGGTTTAACAGAAAATCCAAAAGTTAAAAATGCCATCATTTGTAGACGTCCATAATCACTTTCCCCCTTCCACCTTGTCCACATGTAAGCAGCCCCTTTCCCCTCTTGAGGACGTCCTTTTTGAATGGCCCCTCAGAATGTAAGAGTCCAGATTGTAGATTTCAAATAGTTATTTATTACCCCATTTATGAACACATTTATGGTAAATCCATATAGGAATAATTGAAATACTGTTGTTGTAAATAAATAAATAAAAATAAATAAATACATGTATATTGCGGCCATCTGTCGGCAGGTTTTCTGTATCCCTCCCCCCACATTTTACCTGAACCTCTCTTATGTCACAAAAGCAGGAGTTTAATGCCTGGGGCACGAATGGAGTCAGTGACCTGCCATTTCAATGTCTGCTAGTCTGATGGACGTCGAAAAACATCGCAAATCAAAACCCAAAAAGTAGATTCTACTTTCTACGCCATTGATTTCGTTGCTGGAACATTTATATGTAAATTTTATCGATTTAAGGGAGGTGACATCACTGGAGAGGACCGAACCGAATAATGGCGTAGAACAGGAGCAGTTTTAATTTGTCAGTCTTTTGGTCCCTTCGCACCGTGCTTTGTATAGCGCTAACATGTCGAAAAAGAGACCCCTCTTTTGTTTATGTCCAAGTTACACAAAGGGGCTTTTTATTTGAAGTCGAAAATCAACACATGTGGAGGGGGTTTGCAGTGCAAAATATGGAAATTGATGGCGTGTGGACTTCAACATGTGTTTCTTTGTGAGATCTAATTGGCACCATTTGGGACTTGAACCACCACGTGGCCTGCAAGCCAGGGGAGGAACCACTTTGAACATGTTTTTACCATGGTTGTTTAAATTTGGTCCCTAGAGCTAATGCCATTAGGGCTGTTTCTAAATTGAGCCGCTCACTGAGCGCTCAGAGCAAAATCGAGCAAAATCGTTTCTAAATTGAGCACTGCTCACTTGCAAGTGAGCACATTTTGTTT
>JAQGBW010003786.1:0-15364 GCA_034698625.1 Julus scanicus | reverse complement strand
TCCCATTGGCCTGAAAATCTCGCTTCCCCATTGGTCGAAATAGAAACTGTTTCTATTCTCTTAAGTGTGGCGAAGCTGTCTGCTAATGACGTCACAACTTCACTCAGGGACTTTACTTAACGAAAACGTGACAGTGTGAAGGGGCCTTAGAACAATTTCTGGGACCTCTCTAGCCTTGGATGCCTTTGGGCCCTTAAAAACCACCTATCCAACTAAACTCTTATAGGGTTTCCCAAATCAATGTCTAGGGCCTCTAGGGCCTTTGAGTACTTAAACACCAACCAAACCCTGAACTTTAATAAGGTTTCATCAAATCAATAACTGGGGCCTTTGTGATCATGGATGCCTTTGGGCCCTTAAACACCAATCTACTCAACCACACCATGAACTTGTATGGGATTTCCCTAAATCAATGTCTAGGGCATCTCTGGTCTTGTATGCCTTTGGGCCCTTAAACACTGACCTAACCAACCAAACCCTGAAGGTACAGTAAATCAAAAAAGTATTGGCAATTGGTGTTTTTTGTAATAAAATCGAAAAATAGGCAATGTAGAAAAAACCAAAATATACAAAATAAATGTCTGGGGCCTCTCTGGCTTTAGGCTCTAAAAGAACAACTTAATCGGCCAAACCCTGACGTTATAGGGTTTCCCCAAATCATGCTTTTGGGCCCTTACTGTAGCTGTGAATGACGTCATAATTGGAGTGATTGGCCCCACACAGATGGTCATTTTTTGAATGAACAGCCCTTATATGAAGACACAAACATTGTCATATTTGAAACAAAGAATATTTTATTTACACTATTGCTAAATAATATTAAATACAAATTGGTTTGAACTATTAAATGAAATTGACTAATTTTTCAATAAAAAACCTGATAAAAACCGACTTTAGATAACTGGTAAATAATGTAGCTGAAAAATGCTCAGTTTTATCAAAATGCCGATAAAAATATCACAAGTTCCGTAAATGCGCTACGTGACAACTAACATGACCCCGATATAACAAAAGGCACGTTGAGTTGGCAATATCAAAGATTCAACACCTCCAAATGGATCTTTCTTTAAACGAGGACGGATTTTAGTTAAAACTGGATATATTCTTGCTACACCCGATTCCGGCTGTTGAACGGTGACTTTCGGATGAGCTATGCGGATTAAAGATTGAGAAATCATGTTTCGGGTCAAGAATGTCACGTCTGGATTTTCATCCGAGAGTCGATGAGGCGGAGGTTCCATCGCACTTCACCTCCATGAACGGATAGAAGAAAAAACCCAAGACAAAGTTGCAAACCGTTTGAAACTCGTCTCTCAAGTCAACTTTTTGTCGGCCGACAGCTGGTTTCATGTCATAGACACAGTTCTCGCAGGACACCTCTTTGAGCAGAATCTTAGGCTGCGACTCTCCGAGTTCAGCGTGCAACAGGCCAGAAAATGCCACCTCGTCACCAGCATTCAGGTGGAATACGAAGTCTTCGAAGGAGTCGTCTGCCACCAGGACCACGTCTGCCGAGTTCCAGTAGCCGCCACTCATCTGGACGGAAACCTCGAATTGATGGACGTCCCAATGCCGGACATGGCAATATCCATTGTGTCTTCCCGCAAGCTCGACCAACTGGCAAAGCTTGAACTCGTGCTCGGCCATGTCCTCCGCAACACATTTCTGGTGAGGGATCCCGTAGATGCAGCGCAACCGTCTGCCAAAGAAAGAAGGAAGGACGGCCAGAAGCTCTTCCAGTCGGTTGTGGGTCTTGGATATCTTGACCGCCTTCAACTGTCCCTTCCAGCCGATCGAAGTGCCCTTAAGCTGGGTGCAGCGCTGCTGAACCACTGCCATTGTTAGCTCGTTCCAGGCTGGAGCGTGGCAGAGCCCATGGTAAGTCTGCCAATCGATGACTGCCGGACTCTTGCTAGATGAGGATGTTGTAGTATCGTAATCCAAGTTCCAAACAGAGAATAACAGTTGAGTGACAGCAAAGACCCCGAAGAGGACCTGCAAGTAGGTTACGCACGTCTTTGCTCTTCCGCCTGCGATCTTCTCACGCCGGTCCACGAACCACTTGCCGGCTACGGCAGCAACGAGGCAACCAAGCGTGGTTAGCAGCCGAGGAGAATCCGCAAAGCTGTACACGAAGTTGGCCATCCAGGCAAGGATGAGGATTAGGACGCAGAAAGCCGCAACGACCAAGACGATAGGTAGGGCCACGCAGCCGCCCCACAAGACGAAGCCATATAGCAAACCTCCTGCGGACACCCGCGGCAAAAAGATGACCGCCAACTGAAGCCAGGCCAGCGCCATGATGTTGGGCAGTAGTAATTTGTAGGTGCCGCGCCAGGAATCCGTTGCCGCCATCTTGATGCAAGTTGCCAACAGGAAGGTGGCGAGCAGGCCAGATGGGGACAAAACAACAGACAGGCCACTCAGGAGATCAATTCTGGCTTGCGGAAGTAGAAACCATGGCAGGAGATGGGAGGAACCGCAAACGTGGAGAGCGTGGTCTGCAGACAGGAGGATTGTGGATGAGGCAAAAGCCCAGGACAGCCACGAGGAAACATGAAATGTCACGAAACACAGCAACGAGAGAATGCAGAAGAGAGACGAGAGCTCAGAGTTGGGAATCGCAGACTCGGAGCAGAGGGGATAAGAGGCCAGGAAGACCAGGAGAGCGACTAAGAAGTGGCTGAAAGGACGGAGGCGGCGAACGCAAAAATTGGTCTCCGCGCACATTGCGTGCTCTTCGCAACCGGCCGTGCCGAAGAGTTGCAGCCATCGGGCGAATACATCGAAGCGCCGGCGGTTTCTCAGGACCTGGAGCGTGGAGACTAGCATGACGGCCAGGGAGGCGTAGAAGGTCAACAAGGGGAGGATGTAGAGAACGGTTTCCGAGGGAAGGAAAGTGCAGAAGAGGAGCATGGCGAAGGCACGAAGCTGGTTCCAGGGCAGGAGCGAGAGAAGGAAGTTGTCGCCGTAACGGGCGGTCCAGTCAAGGGCCTTGCCGGTTGACGTCTTCCATCCATGCTTCAGAGTTTCAAAGAACTGAAATCGTAAGAAGAACGGCTGTTAATCGAAGAACCTCTTGCGCGGGCGGTTCGCAAGAGCAATATCACGGATATTTTTTAAATTGGATTTTACGTACTATTTTGGCAAATGCTTTATTCGGCCTGGAGACCACCGATGTTTGGTCCTTTCCTAAAGATACTCGAGGCACATGACCTTTCGAGACTCTGCCGGCGATGTCCACGAGCTTTTCTTCGGTCAGATGGTGGCCGTCGAATATACCGGAATCTTCGTACCCTAAGTGATGGAGGAAGATTATTACTTTATGTAAAATCACGGTTTTCCTCGATAAAGACCTTCTTTGTAAACTTGCATTTGATAAGCGACGTGTCGACTTCATCCTTACCGGTTGCGCCGTCATTACCAGAGATTTCTTCAGGGGCTGAGGATCCGCCTGAGGACAATGAAGAATGTCTTAAACCATGAAAGTTATTCAAAATATCTGAAACCCTTTGTCAACTCACCTTCGGCATTGTTTATCTTTGCTTTGAGCTGTCCGGTGGTCACGAATTCCTGGCCCAGAGGTGTCAATGCGCAGAAGAGGTCCCTGGCAGCCTGCCGAAAAGCCTTTTCCTCCTTGGACATGCTCAAGCAGTCCTTGACACTCTCGTAGTTCTCTTCGGTGATTCCGGTGCCGGACTCGAAGCAGTTGGCGAGAAGGGTAGTCGCCTCTTGGTTGCCGCACTCGGTGGCCTTCGTCAGCCAGTGGACTGCCTGCGCGGTGCTTTCTGACCAGTTGCCACTGTCCCGAGCTTCGCCCAGAAGATGCTTGGCGACCACAACTTGGCTCTCAACGCAACCGTCTTCGGCGAGTTGGTTGCGGAGACGTCTCAACGTGCCTCTTGGTCCATCTGTCGAAAGATAAAAAGGTTTTTGTTAAGGTTCTGTCGTAACTCGTAAAGATGTTGCTGCGGAATGATAACTAGTTGCCCGTAATTTTGTAAGAAATGCACAAGGACAATGTTGCGGGACAGTGATACGTTGATGGACATTGGACAGATGTCCTAGGTACGCTCTTGCGGGGACATCATACGAGACAAAGCATTCATTTTGTAAGAATGTCCAGAACAAAGCTGATGGACATTGGACAACTCGTATCTCTTGTTCAGAACAACAGGCAGTTTTTCTTAAATTTTTGAAAAATGTGTACGAGATTCTTTTGCCGGACATCGGTCAGTTTTCCACCATTTTTTTGTTGTAAGAAATGTGCTGGACAATGTTGCCGGACATTGGTCAGTTTTTATATATGTTGTAAGAAATGTTCAGGACAATGAACAGCTTTTCTGCATTTTTGAGTAATGTGTACGGGATGCTGTTGCCGGACATCGGTCAGTTGTCCACCATAACTTTTTGTAAAGAAATGTTCTTAACAATGTTGCCGGACATTGGTCAGTTTTCCACCATATTTTTTTAAGAAATGTTCCTGGCAATGTTGCCGGACATCGGTCAGTTTCCATCATATTTTTTTAAAGAAATGGTTGGGACAATGTTGGCCGGATCATGGACTACATCTCTGAAAAATGGGTACGAGATGTTGTTGCCGGACATCGGTCAGTTGTCCACTGTAACTTTTTTTACAGAAATGTTCCTGACAATGTTGCCGGACATCGGTCAGTTTTCCACCAATTTTTTAAAGTAATGTGTGGGACAACGTAGCCGGATAATGGACTACATCTCTGAAAAATGCGTACGAGATGTTGTTGCCGGACATCGGTCAGTTGTCCACTGTAACTTTTTTTACAGAAATGTTCCTGACAATGTTGCCGGACATCGGTCAGTTTTCCACCAATTTTTTAAAGTAATGTGTGGGACAACGTAGCCGGATAATGGACTACATCTCTGAAAAATGCGTACGAGATGTTGTTGCCGGACATCGGTCAGTTGTCCACCGTTACTTTTTTTAAAGAAATGTTCCTGACAATGTTGCCTGATATCGGTCAGTTTTCCATCATTTTTTTTAAAGTAATGTGTGGGACAATGTTGGCCGGATAATGGACTAAATCTCCGAAAAATGCGTACGAGATGTTGTTGCCGGACATTGGTCAGTTTTCAACCATAACTTTTTTTAAAGAAATGTTCCTGACAATGTTGCCGGATAATGGACGACATCTCTGAAAATTGTGTACGGCATGTTGTTGCCGGACATCGGTCAGTTTTCAACCATAACTTTTTTAAAGAAATGTTCCTGACAATGTTGCCGGACATCGGTCAGTTTCCATCATATTTTTTTAAAGAAATGTGTGGGACAATGTTGGCCTGATAATGGACTACATCTCTGAAAAATGCGTACGAGATGTTGCTGCCGGACATCGGTCAGTTATCCACCGTAACTTTTTTTAAAAGAAATGTTCCTGACAATGTTGCCGGACATCGGTCAGTTTTCCATCATTTTTTTAAAGAAATGGTTGGGGCAATGTTGGCTGGATAATGGACTACATCTCTGAAAATTGCGTACTAGATGTTGTTGCCGGACATCGGTCAGTTGTCCACTGTAACTTTTTTTAAAGAAATGTTCCTGGCAATGTTGCCGGACATCGGTCAGTTTTCCAACATTTTTTTAAAATTAATGTGTGGGACAATGTAGCCGGATAATGGACTACACCTCTCAAAAATGCGTACGAGATGTTGTTGCCGGACATCGGTCAGTTGTCCACCATAACTTTTTTTAAAGAAATGTTCCTGACAATGTTGCCGGACATCGGTCAGTTTTCCATCATTTTTTTAAAGTAATGTGTGGGACAATGTTGGCCGGATCATGGACTACATCTCTGAAAAATGGGTACGAGATGTTGTTGCCGGACATCGGTCAGTTTTCAACCATAACTTTTTTTAAAGAAATGTTCCTGACAATGTTGCCGGACATCGGTCAGTTTCCATTATTTCATTTTGTGATGAAACATTATACTGGTTGGGATCTGATAATACATAAAATGAATTTTAAGTCATGCAAATTAAGACAGACGAAATGCAGCTAAGCTTACCAATGAAATTGCTCCGACAGACAGTGACGTCATCGCGTGATGGGTGGCGCGTGCAGCTATGACGTGATCGCGCGATCGGTGGCACGTGCAGCTATGACGTCATAGCGGGTAAATGACGTCACGTCGTACTAATTATAAGGACTCTCCTCTAAAACGCCTTTTTATCGCGTTCTGGAGGCCTGATGATTTTTTTTAAGAGTGCGGAATAATAGATTCGTACGTCGAGGATCGTTTTGCACAAATTTCGTTTCAAAATTTTGTGAAATTGAGGTCGTTTCGACCTAATTTAGGAAGCGTGTGGGCAGCTGTCAAAACACATTTCTCCTCAACGCAGATGCAGCGAATATGAGATAAATTTTCACGTAAACACGGAGTTTGGGGGGGAAGTCAAAAAAATAAAAATAAGACTTAAAGTAAATATAAAGTTAAATTTAGCTTAAAATTGTTTTCGTACCTTGGATCTGCCATTGCTTTCGTAGACGATGCCCTAAAGATCCGGACATCTTTCTTCGTACCTAAAATTCAATTGACGGGGGGAAAAATAAGCTCGATATTTTAATGATAAGTTCGTTAGTCCAACTTGAGACCGATGAATATTCTGAGCACGTCAAATATTTACCGGTTTTTTAGCATATTTCAACAGCGAAAGAATCCGCAAAACGCCTCCGTAATATCACTAATTTATGCTTTGCTTATTGCATCGTCTGAAAGTGAAGCTGGTTTTGAAGATGTCGTCGCCATCTTGGAACGCTCCTTCTTGCCTTTTGCGCTTGGAAGTTTGGCGCTTTTTGCAACTTTAAAATACTCACTTTAGACGTTTGAAACTTAATGTTGGGGAATTTTTGAAATTTTTATGGTAAATTAAATGTTGTTGCGTAACATTGATGTATTTTATGTGGTATTTTATGAAAAGTTCGTGAAAAAACGTCTGCTTGTTTGTCAAGCTTAAACCGCGATATGGAATTGAAGCCGGTTTTGAAGGTGTCGTCGCCATCTTGAAACGCATCCTCTGCTCTGTTGTGATTAGAGAATATGCGTTTTTTGCAAGTTTTAAATGCTACTTATAGCAAAGAAAACTAAATTGTGCACTTGTTTTTTAAATGTTTAGTAATTATGATTATTGTTAATAAATACGTTATGCGTTAATTAACGATTTTTTAAACATATTTTTTATTGTTATTCTTAAAGGCAATGGTTCCGATTTTCCTCCAAAGATGGCGTCGCCTCCGCATATGTGCATACCGAATCCGTTGATCAAATGTGAAGCCGATATTGAAGGCGTCGTCGCCATCTTGAAACTCTCATTCGGGCTAGTTAAGATTAGGGTAAGTGCATTTTTTAAAACATTTAAATGATAATATTATCCAATAAAACTATCATTCCTTACATTTTTGTAATTTAATTGCATTTAATTTCTGTAACTAAATGAGTTTGCACCATTTAAGCAATTATTTATAATTTAATTTAATCGAATTTGCCCTTTAACAAAACTAGTACCTTTAGCATGCTTTTTGCATAGTTATAAATTGAAGCCAGACTTGATTGAGACGCCGCCATATTGAAGCACTCTTGTTATTCACATGTGCTACTTAACAAATCAGTGATTGGTGTTTCGTACTTGATTAATTAACAAAGACTAACGACTCTAGATCGCATATATTATCGTTTTAGTCACGATTAATTTGGTGTTCGATTTCAGTCACGATTGAAAATTTCTTCCTTCATTAAGGTACGATTGAAATTTTATTCGATATTATTTGACTATTCATAGACTAATTAACTAGTCAAAATACTAAATTATTCATATAATTCTAAATTAGTCGCGATTAATTTGAGTTTTCGATTTCAGTCATGATTGAAAATGCATTCCTTCATGTGACTTTGACTATTAATAGACTAATACGTTTAAAACTAATTAGTTTGACTAAATTAGTCAAAATATTTAGTCAGTCATAATGCTAAATTAGTCACGATTAATTTGGTCTTCGATTTCAGTCATGATTGAAAATGTCATTGAAGTCTTTCATGTGACTGACTATTCAGAGACTAAAAACCCCATTAATATTAACGATTATCGACTAAGTCAAGTTTAATTTTTGCTCCTGACTATTTTATAGTCTTCGATTTTAGTCATTTCTTCAACTATATAATAATTAAAATTCATCGTAATAATGTTAATAGCAAATAGAGACGATTTTTTGTTTGTTTAGTATTGATTATTTTATTGAACTTTGACCTACATCATATCGAAGTGGTGAAAAGACACTTTTTAAGAATAGTAAAAAAACCTCTTTGATTCGATATTTTAATTGAACGCCGCGTTTTAATCGAGCGTTTAATTAAGAAAGGTTTTATTTGTCCACCTTAAAACTCTGCGTTTATTTATGGGATTTATTTTATTTTATTATTATTATTATTATTATTATTATTTCTGATAAATTGGCACACTTCATGACTTGAATCTCTGACAACTTTTTTGTGCTATTTTTTACCGTTTTTAATTCGGCGGTCACGAAACTGATTTCATCCTAGGATTTCAGCCGATTTCAACGGATTTCAGCCATGATGAAATCAGTTTCGTGACCGCGGCTAACAAATAACTAAAACGATGATTAATCGTAATTGGACGATTAACGTCTCGTTAATAATAACGTAACATCGGTTTTTAACGCGTGAATATACATCAACATTATTATTTATACTGTATAGGGATTCGGTTTCGCTGATTTAATCTTCTTTTAATTAATTAATCTCGTTAATCGAGGATTAGTTAACCTATAGTTAAAGCGCTATACACTCGTAATACAACTGGTTAATATAATAATCGGGGTTATTATTATTATTGGCTTTTTTTTTGTATGGTTTGGTACAACTGATTGATTGATGGTTATAAATCGCGGAGTAACCACGAGGTGTTCGTTAAGTCCGTCCGTGGTGAGTTTGTTTAATAATCGCGACAAACACGAAAGTGTTCGTAAATGCTGCTGCTGCTGTTGATTGTGGTCGTTGTGTTAGTTGTGTTTGATGCAATTCGTGGTTTAACAGTATATATATAGCTAGTATATGTAAGAAAAGAGCAAAAAAAACATGTTTGCGATGGGAGATAAACGTGTTTAATTCGTGTTGAGTTTACGAACACGCGAAAAATGAAGCCGATGAAACACGTGGTGATTGATTTTCTCGGTTATAAGGATGAAAAAACGGGGATAAACGACCATATCTAGCAGTTTCACGACGATTTTGGGCCATGCATGGACATGCATCAACATGCATGAGCATGTATGAACATGCATGAACGTGAACAATTAAAAGTTCTTTATAGCACATGTATACATGTTTTGGAATTCAAAGGATGCATACACGGTCTATTCATGGCTATGCATGACCATTGACTAGTTTTTTATAGTACATGTATGCCTATTCAAAGAATGCATGGACCATGCATGGCAAATAAATAATTCTTTATAGCACATGTATACATGTTTGGGTATTTAAATAATACATACATTGTACATGGTCCATACATGGCTTTTCATGGCCAATGAGAGTAGTCCTTTTCTGTCACTGGGACATGCATGTGAATTCAAACAATACAGATGAATGGTTCATGCATGACCAGCCACATGCATGCTTTTAAAGAAACCATACATGGTTGTTCATGGCCAATCAATTCCTTATAGCACATGTACTAGTATGGGAATACAAAAATTACACATGCATGGCCCATACATGACCATTGAATAGTTATTTATAGCACGTACATGGTCTTTAAAAGGATTCATGCATGGATTATGCATGGCCAATGAATACTTCTTCATAGCACATATTATGTATAGTATCTGCGCATTCAAAAGATACATACATTGTACATGGTCCATGCATGGCCAATAAATAGTCCTTATACAACACATGTACATGCATGGTCCTTCAAAGGATCCATGCATGGCTCATCTATGGCCAATGAACACTTATTTAGAGCACATATGTGGGCATTCAAACGCCCATGTATAGCCATGCATGGACCATGTATGGCCAATAAATAGTCCTGAAACAACACATGTACATGCATGGTCCTTCAAAGGATTCATGCATGGCTCATCTATGGCCAATGAATACTCATTTAGAGCACGTATGTGGGCATTCAAAACATACATGCATTGTACATGGCCCATGCATGGCTATGCATGGCCAATATAGTCCTGAAACAACACATGTACATGCATGGTCCTTCAAAGGATCCATGCATGGCTCATCTATGGCCAATGAATAGCTATTATAGCGCATGTTTGACATTGAAAAGATCCATGCATGGTCGATGAATTGGCCTTTCATAGCACAAGTTCATGCATGGTAATCCAAGCATGGCACATGCATGTATTTAATAATAATGATTGAGTGTAATTGTGTATGTATATTATAATTGATGATTAATTAAGGGCATATGACGTGCCTACTCGTGACTTAATATGTGCATGGCACATAACCGTTAAATGTGTGTGTGAAACAGCTAAACATCTAAGTTTCAATATCAGAATTGTGTCATTAAAGTCACGAAGGCACTTTTAATCGATCAATTAAAACAAATTAAAAACGACGATTAACAAAAAATACATCGACGGATTAACATGGATTAACAAAAGTTTGTGCAATTTGTTGACATTTTAATCTTAAAAATGTTTTCACTTCAAAGAGTTGTTACAAATATTAAGAAATGTTATTTTAAAGAATTTTGCTGAATTTCGAACAATTTTTGATAATTTTTAATGAAGTTTGAAAAATTGTTACGAATTTTGAAGAATTTTTACGAATTTTGAAGAAATTAAAAAAAAATAATGAATTTTAATGAATTTTAATTTTTGTGATAGCGTTTAAAGAATTTTGCTGAATTTCGAACAATTTTTGATAATTTTTAATGAAGTTTGAAAAATTGTTACGAATTGTGAAGAATTTTTACGAATTTTGAAGAATTTAAAAAAAAATAATGAATTTTAATGAATTTTAATTTTTGTGATAGCGTTTAAAGAATTTTTGTGAATTTTGAATAATTTGTATGAATTTTCAACAATTTGTGTTAATTTTTAATGAAATTTGAAGAATTTTGGAGAATTTCGTAGAATTTTTATGAATTTTGAAGGATTTTTGATAAATTTAAAAAAAAATATGAATTTTAATGAATTTTAAAATTTTTTTTGATAATGCTTGAAGAATTTGTATGAATTTTGAAGAATTTTTGATAAATGTAAATCAAAATATGAATTTTAATGAATTTTGAAATTTGTTTTGATAGTTTGAAGAATTTTTGAGAATTCTGAAGAATTTTAAAGAATTTGTATGAATTTTTGTGAATTTTGAAAGAATATTTGAAATTTGTTAGTAAATTAACATTTTCAAAAAAATTGTGGGAGTTTATTCGAATTAATTTTTGAAGATAATCGATGCGATTAAGTTTAATCGCTCATTAACTCCATTTTTTGGTTTTAAAAATATGTTTCTATTCATTCTTTAATTAATCTTAATTTTGTAACAACTCTTAATTAATTTAATTGAAAATACGATTAAGTGATTTAAAACATTAGATAATCGATTTAATCATCGATTAACGCTAATGGTCGATTATCGTTGATGCAAATCCATGTTAGTCCTATCGATTGCGATGACAGACCTTAATTAATTTATAATCGTTAATTATGATAAGTGATAAAGAATAAACACGCAAATGACGTCACGCCTATTGTTTTTCCAACTACTTCAATTAATGGCTAATTAATATACGTTTATAGAATGCGATTAATTGGCAATTTAACCCTAAAATTCGGAGGAAAATCGGATGAAATATAGAATCGGCACGTGACACACACATTAACTATATACTAATTGGAATAATTAGCGATTACTAATTATGGAGATGGAGGAGGGGAAAATGACGTCATCCTTTTTAATGCCTGCCACACACACACACACAAATAAACATGGTCACGGAATGGATTTCATCTATAGGTTTCAACAGGGTTGAAATCCATTTCGTGACTATATACGGCTATAGATTGAATTTCTTCACGAATTTCCCGTGTTTATCGAAAATTATCTATATTTTAGTAATTTGCGCAGAAATTGAAAATATTTAACATCTATTTTCTGTAAATTCATCACAAATTTTTCAAAATGCGAACTTTTTATTCGTATAATAAATTCTTAATTCAAATTTAGGGAAAATTTTATTTAATTTCTATACATAAACTTTCAATAGTCAGTCAAAATTTTCAATATTTAGTCAAAATTATCAATATTTATTCGAAATCTTTAAATAATTTATACAGATTTTCTTTACTTGGTCAAAATTTATAAACATTTAGTCCAAATTTTCAATATTTTCTCCATATTGCCCATATTTAGTCAAAATTTTCAACATTTAATCCAAATTATCAATATTTAGTCAAAATTTTTCAATATTTACTCAAAATTCTCCATATTTACTCAAAATTTCCAACTTTTAATCAAAATTGTAAATATTTAGTCAACATTTTAAATATTAGGTCAACATTTTCATTATTTATTACAAATTTTACATATTCAACCAAAATCTTAAATAATTTCCACAATTTTTTTTTATATATCTAAAATTTCAGCAATTTATGAGCACATTTTTTTTTATATTTATAAAAAATTTTGCTAATTTGTACAGAAATTAAAATATTTAACATTAATTTTTCACAATGCCTTCAATTATAT
The DNA here is from genome assembly GCA_034698625.1 of Julus scanicus. Lineage (NCBI taxonomy): Eukaryota > Metazoa > Arthropoda > Diplopoda > Julida > Julidae > Julus > Julus scanicus. The sequence continues at coordinate 2,594 of JAQGBW010003786.1, read as the reverse complement.
ATTAATTTCAACAATTTTTTCAAATTTAGCGAAAATGTCGTTTCAATTCTACACAAATTTTCTTTATTTTAGCCAAAATTTAAGTAATGAACTCATAAATTTTTAGATATCATCATAATTTTCACATCCATTTTTAATATAAATCTAAAACATAAGTATGCACACTAAAAGTGCGCGTGCGTGACAGGCGTTAAAACAGAATGCTTGTGAGTCATGAGGTCAAAGGTTAAAAATCTGAAACAAAGGTCACACACTCTCAGCATGCATTCGTATTTTTTTATTTATAATTTAACGTGATTTTTATTACTTTGGGACAACACTTACTTACGTTTTTCACCTATCCTAAGTGAGTTCTTTTTTGTGATTTTTTTTTCTAATATAATGATAATAATAATCCTAACTTGTAAATGTAGAATAGCGTTTACACAATTCGTAACAACGGAATTTATGCGGGTTTTTTTTTTATGAGGGGCATTTTGTTTGTTCGTAATTTTTTCGCGAAATTTTTCACAAAATTCGCGAAAAAATGTTTTTTTTTTTATAGTAAAAAAAATGAATGAAAGTGCGAGCAAAATGTTTGTTGATTCTCGCTGAGAAAAATCCCAATTCCCAGTCAAACGAATTTCTAATTGGGTGAAAAGGTGAACACGTGGCACCAAATCAAACCTCCTCTCATTCGTCGATTTTGTTCTTGTGGGAAAAATTTACACACATTTTTTTCAATAAATTTCGTGTTTTTTCAAATAACGCTAAGTTTTCAAGTGAAAAACGTGTTTTGACACGTGTTTAACATGTGATATACCGTTTTTCACAAATTGAAACTTGGATTTAACACGTGAAAAACATGTCTCACATATGAAGAACGAGTTTTGACAAGTGAGGGACGTGTTTTGACGTGTGAAACACATGTTTTAAAATGTGAAAAACGTGTTTAACATGTGATATACCGTTTTTCACAAATTGAAACTTGGGTTTAACACGTGAAAAACATGTTTCAAATATGAACAACTAGTTTTGACAAGTGAGGGACGTGTTTAATATGTGAAACACGTGTTTTGAAATGTGAAAAACGTGTTGAACATGTGATATACCGTTTTTCATAAATTGAAACTTGGGTTTAACACGTGAAAAACATGTCTCACATATGAAAAACTAGTTTTGACAAGTGAGGGACGTGTTTGATATGTGAAACACGTGTTTCGACGTGTGAAAAACGTGTTTAACACGTGAAATACCGTTTTATTTATAAATTGAAACTTGGGTTTAACACGTGAAAAACATGTCTCACATATGAATAACTAGTTTTGTAATGTGAAAAACGTGTTTAACATGTGGAATACAGTTTTTCTCAAATTGAAACTGGTTTAACACGTCACAAGCATGTTTCTCATATGATCAACGAGTTTTGACAAGTGTAAGACGTGTTTAACATGTAAAACACGTTTTTTACCTCTGATAAACGTTAAGTATCAGTTTAACATCATGTTCAACACGATCTTCACATTTAAAAAACACAAGTTGAACATGTTTCACATATTCGACATATTTTCTTTCTCAGATATGTAAGGTTAACGCATGTTATACATGTTAAAAACGTGTTTAACATATAAACAACAAGTTCTGACATGTGACAAACATGTTTTAACATTTGAAAAAGAGAGAATTTTCATCATGTGTAAAACGTGTTAGATTTTACACGTGAAGATCAGTTTAAAAAACTTTTTCAAAAATTAAAACACGATTTTAACATGTGCAAAGCTTACGTGTCAGACATAGAGAATGTGTTCAATACGTAACACATGTTTAAATTGTGTAAAACGCGTTTTTACGTGTGAATTTTTGCGTTTAATCTGTAAAAAACCACCACGTTTTTCACAAATTAAATCACTTGGATAACATGTGAAAAACGTGTTGAATTCATGGAAACACGCGTTTTAAACACCAAACATGTTCGACCGTAATTTGTATCTTCCAGACCCGTGACGTCACGACATGATGTAGGTTTGATGTGGTGCAATCGATGATCCCGTTTTCCACATGTTGTGTGCGTGTATTTACATGGTCCGTACATGTGCGTCTCGTGTTTTATTTATATGTTTAACATGTTTTTTTATATATATGGCGTTTGGAAAGTAGAATAAAACGTCCTTTTGCCGATCGATTAACCGATTAATCGATTAAGCGATCGGTCGTTGCTTCCTCGTTTCGGTTCCCCGCCGCTCGATGGCGCTGCGGAGGAACCAGGCGGCCATCTTGGAGCGCGCCGCCTGGCGCTCGATGCGGGAAACAACGGGCACTCGCCAGGGGGCGCCGATTCAGCAGATGGCGTTCGTCATCGGAGACTGGAAAAGAAATCGTACCGGAAGTGAGCGATACAGGAAAAGGAAACAATCGGAAAAAGGGGGGGGGAGAGAAAGAGAAGGGGGAAATTTGTGACAGGGGGTGATTGTGGGTAAGTGGGGGTAATTTTGAGCCAGTGGGGGTAACTTTGGGCAAGGGGGGTGTAACTTTGGGCAGGTGGGGGTAATTTTGGGCAAGTGGGGGTAATTTTGGGCAAGTGGGGGTAATTTTGGGCAAGTGGGGGTAATTTTGGG
>JAQGBW010003785.1:0-15365 GCA_034698625.1 Julus scanicus | reverse complement strand
AACTTTACCCCCTTATTTGCACGAAAACGTCACTGGGGCATCTCTACCGCTGGGGCATCTCACCCGGTTTTACTCTACATAAGGCATATTCAAATAATGTTATGTACTAATTTTCAAACTTTGCTATCAATTTTTTGTAAATGGAAAAATCCAATATCTGAAAAATAGCGTTTTTTATAATAATACACTCAATGATCATGCATACTATACAGGTTGTTGATTAAGTGTTATAAGGCTACTGCAATGTTGCAGGGAATTGGGCTTTTGTATATATATATATATATATGCCAGCTATGCTGTAAAACAACAAGATGTTCAGATTGTTAATTATGTTAGAGAGCAAATATGATAATACTAAGTCCAAAGGTGTGATTGTGGGTAGGGGTGATGATCACGCCTTCTTGGTCATGGTTATGGAAGGGTTGGGGCATGAATAGAGAAGATGATGCCAGTCGTGTGGTCTGTTTCATAAAAAGGGCATGAGCCAGTCAAAACAATATCCAGTAAAGCATTGATTCTCTCTACAAAAGTGAGCCTTAGTTGGCTTATAATAAATAAAACTTAAAAAGACGAATGTCAATAAGCCCTGTATTTCCCAAAGGTCAGCAAGCAAAATGTCATATCGTTATCAGTTTCTGGCAATGGCCAAGCCCCTCTTAATGTTTCAAAGTGGACGTACATACACTTATTGTTTCCGATATCAAATTAAAATACACCGGTTGGAAATTGATTGTCGGATACTTTTCTCATATATCCTCGGCCGTCAGGGGAACCTCAAGCTAGTCCTTATTGGCGGGCAGTTTGCTGCAGCGAATGATTCATTAAGAGCATTCCGTTCTCGCTCCCAACTTGTTAAGTCCCTGCCGAAAAAAGCAGTGATCCCATGTGGGGCTTAGACCAGTGCAGGAGTATATGGCTTAGCACGGTACATATTCGTATGCCTAAGTGCAACACAAACAACATTCGGCTATGGGGATTGCGTTATAGAAGAAGAGAACGGATACGGGAGAAAAAAAGCACGACAAGAAAGGTGTTTGTTGCAAAGGGCTGCGGGCAATGAGGCAAGGCAAGGGCTCAGCTGCTGTAACAGAATCCAACAACTCGGTCCCTGCACCTCCATTTATAGGTTTGGGGGCTTAGTTCTGTATCTGTAGACATTTCACGGCGCTTATCGCCTTCTGGTGTTTTGGAAATCTCCTCAGAGACCGAGTTCGCAACTAAAAGGATTCTCACAAAATGCTCCTCGATTTCATTGCGATCAATCACGCAACATTTCTGGGAGCCCTAGCCTTTTTTCACCCAAAGATTTTTTCTTCCCTCCACTTTTTTTCGTTTCCTGAGAGATAAATGCCCCAACCAAACAGAAAAGATGCTTTTATTTAATTTCTATGGCACTGTGCAATCCCCGAAATGCCAAGAATACTGCATATTGACAAGTGAAGGGTTGTCAATCTCGCCTTGTTTTCTGCTGTACATCTCGAGGCCTAAAATCGTCCAGAAAAGTTAGGTTTGTAGGGTATTTCGTGCAGGAGATACATCGTGAGAAGAATTTACTGTATACGTCCATTATCAAATTTCAAATGCCATTCCTCAATCTTGTTAAGAACAGGGATTTGCACAACAGGATAATATTCATCCACTGTAAAGCCATTCGATTCACTCTTGTCCAAGAAGCTTGACAGGCAACATATTATCCCATCAAACAGCAAGATGGCCCTAAGCTACCCACACTAGAATCCATCGATGGCGTTGCGTGCTTCAACTTTATGAATTAAGCAAAATAAAGCAGCTGAAAATTAATATAGCAAGACCAACACCTCATTTATACCCATTTGCCAGTTGTGCCATGAGTGATTTTGTACATCAACGAACTATTCAGAATTTCAATTAACCATATATGTATACATTGACTGCAAACTATATATATCATAAAATACCTTTGTAAACTGTTACCATGGTTACAAAAAGTAATTGAAAACCTTTCTCAGAGAAATGCTCAAGCACATAATTTATGCTTATAAATAACGATGGTTTTTCCAGTCTGAAACAGAAATAAAATACATTAAAAAATGTTTTAAATTTTTTAATAACAGCTGTGGTTATCTAAAATTGAATTAGTTTTCGTCTTAAACCACTGTATATTATTTATTTTAAAAATTGAAAATTCTGGAGTTGAATAGTACAGATATATACAGAACATGCACTCATGTTTCACACAAAATTTTCTACATTTGCCAAATCTTTCAAGAATCTGTAGATTGTTGATCAAATAGTAAAGTTTAGACTAGTATAGTAACCTCTCTCCCTTTTAGAAAGCTTTCAGACACTTAATCGAGAAAAACGTCAGAACTGTCACGTTAAAAGGATGTTAAAAAAGATAAAGGTATATGGTAATTTTCTTATGCTTTCTAAAGAAAATACTGTATAGTTACATAACTTTATACAGCTTTAATACCGTAGCATACTTGTATACTTGAACTAAACATGCCTACAACTTTTAAACATTAAATAAATTACAGTGTATGTGCCAAATGTAATAATGACGTATTATCCTAAATAAAAGAAATTTATGCTTGTAACAATAAAAACTGTGTTGTTATAAATAAAATATTTGTATTTCATATTAATTAAAATATCTCAATTTTTCTGCGTTTAATTCAGCTGTGAATACGTTGATAAGTGATGGTATAATCCGATTTAGGAGAAGGCAAGGCAGGAAAAATTTGTCCATCTGTCAATTTTTCAATGTAAAAAACTGGATTTTCAAATTAGAAAAGTCTACCAAACGTGGCACTAGAAGGGCAAGGCTAAGAAGTCTGACAATAACTTTATATATTTTATATTACTATGAACACTTCAAGGTAAAATAGAGTAAATAAATATTTATGGCGGATAAATATATACATACAGACTTTGAAATTAGTCATAAAACTTCTATTCGTATATACTAAATACTGATTTTATCTGTCACACCTTTAGCGCCACTATCCGATGTTGCCCTGACATTGTGCCCTCAAGGGTTTACCTCAGTGGCTCTTAATTGACTTCAATTTTAAATCATTTCTGCGTTCAAACCCGGCATTTGTTTAAATGTAGCCCACATTTGTATTCCTATAATTATCTACTAAAATGATGGTTGTACGCTGGGACGCCTAAACAGCGCCTTGTAATTACAATTGATGTAATTTTAATCACATTATAGGTTGTGGTATTTAAACGCATCTAGACGAGGATGAGAGGTTTAGCAATCCCAAGCCTGACGTTATTAACACAAATGCATCTAGGTTGAACTTCAATAAAACGCATTTCCTATGACACACCCAATTTGATACATCAAATTCAGAAAGCAACCGACGCACATAAAACGGGGTAATATAAAACCGTTTCTGACAAATTGTCATTTTCCACATCAAACAATTTCGAAAGCCATTTTCTTTTAACTGAAGAACGTCTTTGGCAAGAAATCTCTTCATCAGTACAAATAAGAAAAAATGACAAATTACAAAATTACGGGCACTATAGAAATATCTAACCAAAATTTAATGAGCAAGGCATATTTGTAAATTGTATTTTAAATGCATTAAAACTAATCTTTTATATAAATTCAGCATTGTTTGTCTTATGCAAAGTAAACCTATGAGCTTAAAATAACAGACTAAATATCATTATCATAAGTCAAATTTCAAAATGTACAGCTTCATTACTAATTCTATAAAAATAAGCCAGCATTAGTACTAATAATAATAATATTAAAGCAAAAATGTTTTAATAATTAAAAATGCAATAAAGAAACAGAGCATGTTAGACAAAGTAAAATGTCATGGATCAACTTTCATAATCAACAAATACAATTGCTTTCCTCTCTTAACAAAGGTAAAAAATCCTATTGATATTTTAAAAAAAAAAAATATTAGCTTGGATTTTATTGTATATTTTACTACTCACATCAGCTCTAACAAGAGACAAAAAAATCTACTATTCGATTTCCAATGAGTTCACGGCTCATCAAACTAAATAAGCTTATGCTAGGGTCATCGACAATTTAAGAAAACTGAAAAAAAATGAAAGGACTTGAATAAACACATGTGACAGGCACTTGAGGCATGTGCAAACAAATGCAAATATTTAAGTTTTCTATGTAAATAATTCAGAAATCAAGACGCTCCTCGATGATTGCTTTTTTCTTACATGTTGGAATAAAGTTCATCTTTCAAATATGAAGCACGCTTCTGCAATGAAATGTGTCCTGTGCAACCCCATACAATTCTTAGGCTTTTAGTTTTCCAAGTAGAGTTTCATAGCAAACAATGACAAGTCTACTTAAACATTGTCAGGATTTATTTGACGAGAAATGAAATTCGAGATCCACAATCATCCAACTCATGTTGAACTTCTCACAATTAATCTCAGTTTCACAAACTGTGTCTATTTCAATTCTCCAACCATAAGCTGATTCCTACATTAAATAAGAGCTCAATTGCTCTCCACAATTTTCTCATGTATTCATTGCAAATCACGACTAGGATAAGATGAATACAGAAGTATATTTAAGATTTATGAAATAATGATGGTTTTCCATCAGTAATGTGTGGATCTTCATGTTGTTTTCTATTCAATATTTCACTTAATTGTTCAATATATGAATTCACATGACGTGGTAAGTAAATTTTAAAATACTGATAAAATTTACAAAACAATGAACTTAAAATACTTATTGTTACATAAATAATAACTCACCGGTGAAACCATTCTAACCCCATTTAGCCAAAGCAAGGCAATCACTGCTTACTATGGAGGTAGTAACATAAGCCGATGTTGAGGAGCAAAGTAAATTTATTTAACCCCTTTGATTATTCATATTTATGAAAAATCCGATGAATAATTAATGTAACTTTTGCACATCTTAAAGTTTATGTTGTAAGAGAAACAAACATTTCCAAATTTAAATGAAGTTTTTTATTTCTTTTCGACTGTTCAAAGTTAAACAAGCCGTCAGAGTTTCCTGGAAAAATTTCAATTATTTTCCTAATTTTTATAATGGTTCTGAGTAGGATCTAATTAATTAATGTTTACTTGTTTATACATATTTCTCATTTCATTTTTATGATAAAATTCACCAACCAAATGACGGCAATCACTGCTTGCCTTTAAGCTAGCAACATAAGCCAATCTTAAGGAAAAAAACTGATTTTTTTATTATTATCCCACTTTGCCTTATCGTATTACAGGATAAATCTGGTACTTAATTAAAGAGTTTTTACTACAAAATTGCCTTCCTAATTTTAAGATAAACGTTAATAATAAAATATGCGTTTTGTACTAAAATATCAATTTTTATCAGAGAGCTTTTTAAACTTTAGCAAGCGAATTGTTTGCCCGATTTTTAAATGTTTCTATTCGAAACCCGCACAACGATCCAATTACCAGGCGGGCTAAGTCCCACAATGCACATGCGCGTAGCCCTTTCCCATACTTCAGGAATATAGTCCTAACATAACTGTATTGAAAATATGGGAGTCAGTTACAATTGTATTCAAAGCGAGCCCATGTCCCAACTTTAGTTTCTTGCAAAAATTTTATTAAAAAAGTCGATCTTGGCCAAAGTATTCTTCAGTGGAATGCTTTGCGTTATATTCTCCAAATTGTTGACGCCAATGTATTGAAAAACTAGGTTCCAAGATATCTAAACTAATAACTTGATGCTGGCAGAAAAATTCGGTCAAGTTCGAGCAGTTTTAGGTCACAAATTGCGGTCAATATGAGCCAAACGATTGAAACGAAGATGAAAAACTGCAAACATTCCATCTCCTCAATAGGCTCTTCCACTATATTATATTGACTGAAAGGCCATGGCTAGCATCCCCGTGCATCACTGTTTGAACAACACCAGCACTGCATTGTCTTTGAATATGTCGCTCCATAATCATTCGTATATAATTCTCTGGTATTACGTGTATAAAATGCTCCGTTAGTTTTCTACATAAACGGCCATCCAATTGCTTTTTGATGCTGCTCGGATGACTCTAGGCATACCCTCGCACACTGCGGGGATCTAATGGACGAGTTCCCCCTGTGCCATCTATATATATATATATAGAGCAATTCCCGTCCATCTATTCCTTCTGTCCATCCAACTGGATTTTTGAATATTTATGTCAGACTCTAATCCATGCCCACGCGTATTGAGATGAGGAAAAGGGATGTTGGAGAAAACGGCCTTATCATCTGCGGGGATATGGGGAAAATAAGGGTTTATACAAAAGAGGCGCTGGAATTGCAAACGAAGGGTAATATTGCCAAGAAACCCCCATTGGCACAGATAACTCGAATATTAGACCACCCTGGCCTATATATTGGATTCGAATAAACTGCCTCGCGTTCACCTTATAGGATGAAATAAAAAAAAGCATGCTGTTTTACTGTTCCAATCTAATGCCCAAGACTGTTAACGAGGTCCTAAGATATAAGCACAATCCCTCTTCTCCTTCCCCCACCCTGTGATTGCTTCTAGGAGGATTTATTTCCGTAATAATTATATGAATGAACGCTAGCATGGAAATTTGGTCAAGTTGGTGGGTTTTGGTCAAATTTTGGGGTGAACCTGATCGAAACTTGACAGATCAAAATTTCGAAATTTAGCTTTATTACCATGCAATTATTTTGTAATGTGCGTATATATGTAAGCATGAATTCATGAATTCATTACGAAAAAAGTAACATATTTTCGAACTTTAGAAATTTCAGGTTACTTAATTTATACGTATATCTTAATGTTTTAGTTTTTCAGTAAAATTAAATGTTAGAAAACTAATAGCTAAAATATCTTTGTTTTTCTGATAATACATATGATTGATTATTTCTACATTAAAAGCATTGCAAATGTAATTTTAACAGTTACAGAATTAGCATTAAAACAAATATTTTTTTCTACACATTTTAGAATGTTTACAATCCATGCATTAGTTAAAACTACACACTCATATGCATACTAGAAACAACGTTGATTTGATCAAGTTGGTGAGTTTTGGTAAAATTTTTGGAGTGAACCTGATCGAAACTTGACAGATCAAAATTTCGAAATTAAGCTTTATTACCAATTATTTTGTAATGTACATATGTAAGCATGAATTCATCACATGCAATTTATATACATGGAAGGGTTGTTAAGATATTACGAAAAAAGTAACATATTTTCGAAATTTAGAAATTTCAGGTTACTTCATACGTTTATCTTACTGTTTTAGTTTTTCAGTAAAATTAAATGTTACAAAACTAAAAACTAAAATATCTTTCTGTTTTTTTCTGATAATGCATATGATTATTTCTACATTAAAAGCATTGCAAAGGTAATTTTAACAGTTTTACAGAATTGGCATTAAAACAATTTTTTCTACACATTTTAGAATGTTTACAATCCATGCATTAGTTAAAACTACTACACACTTATATGCATACTAGAAACAACGTTATTTTTTTTTCGTCAACCATTGTGAATATTTAAAAAATTGCACAATACATTTTCAAAAATGCCCAATTTACAAAATAAGCAAAAGCTTTCGGGGCGTTGAACCCCTAAAGACAATCCTTAACGCTTCTGGACAATAACCGCATTGCAATCTTCATTATGGTGCATTTAAGTGTTACCAACTGTGGTTATGCATATGTGTTACTTTGGTCGCTCAAAAGTTAGCTGATACTTTACTTGAAAGGGCATAAAGACAACGGAATAGCTTTCGTTTAAGAGGCACGTGTATATCGACCGCTAAAAGAAATAAGAAGTCGGCCAGATCTTGAATACGAGAAAAGCAATTCCCCATTTGCTGTCCATTTATAAAATTTGGATACATAGCATTATACTAGAATTCGCAAACATTCATGTAGAAAGCAAACGGGTTTTTGTTTTATAAAAAAAAAAGAAATCCATTTCAGAAAGTAGTAGCGAAAACACGATTCGTAGAAGTGAAGTGACTTGATTTTTGCCACAAAATGTGCTAACTTGACAGCTTCTCAAGCTGACAAACTGATAGCCCCTATTTTGTGCATTTATTCAACCGCTCTTTAGATTGCCCATTTGCATACAAGTTTAGAGTGTGGCCATAAGCAGACTGTAAAGGACATTTGTCAGTGTACTTAAATCATACACTGTAAGATGCCTATATGTCTGTAGACACTTTAAAAATAACACATTTCTTTTATAGATTATAATAGTTCGACCATTTCTGGCTAATTTCCAAAAAAAAAAAAAAAAAAAAAAAAAAAAAAAATGGTCTCGTACCATTGCGAGTCTATTTTTCCAAAGTAATTAAAGTTATAAAGTTATGTCAATGTCACCTCTCCACAGTATTAATTTGGAGAAGACTGCCTGGATGGAAAAACAAATATGTATATGTACAGTATATGGACACATGGGAACACATCAGAAATTGGACATTCATATACATATCATAAATTGTACACATATGTTTTAATCCTATGTATGAATATATGACAATCTGAGTATATGTCCACAAATGTAGAAATTATGAAAAAAAAAAAAAAAAAAAAAAAAAAAAAAAAAAAAAAAAAAAAAAAAAAACACTTTCTAAAATAGTATTTTGATTGAAATAAAAACGACGATTTTCAGGATTTGTTTATCAAAATTCGTAAAGCTGTGTGCAAACATTTTACAGAACACCTTCCCAAAACTGTTGACTTAAATAATTGAAACTACCAATGCAATTTTAAGGAATTTCGAATTAAATTTCGAGTTAAGGAGTTCGAGTTAAAAGCTTCAGGTATTAAATCTAAACAAGTATCTTCCATAAAAAAAATACAAATGTATTTTTGTATAGATCAACCTCTCAGTATGCAAGTAAACTCCAAGTTGTATCTAAGGACAACAAAATTTCAAATAACAAAAAAAAACGATAAAAAAATAGATAGTGTCAGACGTCTTGTCTTCAACAGACACCTTGCAATGGAATAAAACAGAAGAAAAAAAAGTTTATAGTAATATTCTGAAAAAGGGTGAAGGCATGGCATGAAACTTAAAGAGAACGAGTATTTCCCCCAGTTTCATTTTAAGCTATTTAAAAGCATTAGAAATGTGATTCAATATCGGTTCCCCAAACTCAAGCGAAAAAGTAGGTCTATTTTATAAACATTTATGACAAAATCTACCGTCGAGGCTCAGCAGCTTAAGAACCGCCTTGTGGAGAATAAAATTGGTGGAAAAAAAAGAATGTCCTGGTACAAAATCGACTTTTCCACGAAGCAGCCGTTATGACATTAAAATAAAGTCGTTTATCATTTTTCTGTAAAAGCAGGTAGAACAAAAGGCCTGATCTTCATATAGGGAAAGGCACACCGGAGTTAGCATTAATCCCACTTCGTAGCCTCATACTGGTCGTTCGCATTGGAATGAATTCATTATGAGAAACATATTTGAATGCAACGTAGGTGATATTGTCAATATATGCTGATGGGAATGTGTACTTTTATGAATTACGCCGTAGGAAATACAATTTTGCATTGCAGGGCACTGGGAGTGCAGCCATTATCCTACATGAATGTATATTTTATCAATATCGGCCCACATAGTGCTGCGAAAATGTATACTGGCCATGGATGAAAAGTATGTCCTTGATAATATACATGTAGGCCTGTATAAAGTTTTAAAAAAATAGAAGTGCTGTATGTATGTATTTCATATTTTCGATGCCTTATATTCGAAGTAAAAATGTGTGCCAGACACTTTTAATAAATTAAATGATAAGCTATTTGAATGCACTCTTTATACTTGGCCTTAGTCATCCCATCTCATAACCAATTAATTACTCACAAGAGTTAAATTTATTCGATAAAAAATTAATGACGAAATGTATTGCAACATGCGCAAACATCTGCATTATTCACACGGGGTAGTTGATAGCAAGTAACCCGCTGAGTTCTTGGTATAATATTCCAGGATTTTTCTATCCATAAGCATAAAAACTCTAATACAATCAAATGAATCACCAACCTTACATCATTCCAGTTATATTAACTTTGGAAAAGAGTAAATATGAATTTTGGATATCAGGATTTGGAACACGAAACTTTTTTTACCGCTGATTGTATTAGTTAAGAAAGAAAAACATTAAACAAGAAAAGATTTCACTACAACACTAATTCTTTCTTACATGAGACTAAAAATATGCAAATTTGATATAAAAAATTGTTATGACTGCAGTTGAACGAATTTTATAACACAAGGAATAAAAGCTTTCAATTTCGTTTAAGTAAGTATACTTGATTAATCTGCTTTACCTTTTTTGCTAAAGTGGTCTTATATAAAGAAAATAACACTTATAGATTCACAGGGATTTACATCTTAAGGAATTCTACAATCGTACACAAGGTAAAAAGAAAAAATGGCTGATTATCAAAACTACAAGTATCAGGCCTATTAGGCACGTCTAAAATTTATAAGTATTAAGTTACATTTTTAAACTAGCTATTCTAAACTAAAATTCTTTAGGTGAACTTATTGAAATGGAATTAAGAGATACGGTTTTTAAGATTTAACTACTTTTAATATAATAATTGTTAAAATATTTATAATATCGCTAAAATTGTCATGGCACACCATACTCGTATGTTGAATTGTGTCGGTTCTTAAATTACCTGTTCTATGATGATGTCCATTAATGTTTCATATTTAAAATTATAAAAAAGCAATATAGCAAATTGTACACTTACGGCACACCTGTGGACACCTGTGGTACTAAAAATTTCCATTAATAAAGTGCCAGTTGCATTTGCCAGATAAACTGAAATTTAATAAAAATGCCCCAGAATGCAAAAAATGGCCAACCATATTTTATGTTTTAGAAAAAAAAAGCACATTGGATTTTCTCGGCATAAAGTGAAGCCCTTAAAAAAGGAGAAAACGGCGCTAAGCTAACGAAAGCGTTATTAAGATGTAATGGTCTGCTGCTAAATTTTAGTTATATAAATTCAGCTATTTCGCCAAGCTGCTTTTATTATCCATGGTTATGTTGGCCTCGTTTAGGCTACTCATGAAAGTTTATGGCCAAAATTTTACACAATTTTGTTTTCCACGTTTGAAGAATTCTTAGATCGTTGTTAATATTTGCATACTGAAGAATATAAATAGCAGGGCATAGCCTACGCTCATATTTTTCTCGTATTTAAACTGCTGCAAAATGTGTTTGGGTTTATAAACTGTTAAACACACTTTACAGTGCTTATTATAGCTGCCTTTGTCTACATACAGTACAAGTGAGCAATTTTGAGCTAGACTGGCTAGGATTAGAAAACTGAGTCAATAATTGAAGTCCTGTCTGAGATAAATTTTGCACGCATCAGTGCACACAAAAATATGGAAAAAGGAGACATGCACTGTACATTAAATAGTAAGTGAATTTTTAAAAAAAAATTTAACCAGATGAATTGACATTGATGGAAAAAATGCTCTGTATAAACATTTAGCAGGATATTCGGCGTAAATCTACTGTTTGAAGAAAACTTGTAATGTTATAAAATTGAAGATTGTATGTATAAACTTATTTAAGTACAGTGCATGCTAGTAATAAGTCCAATCTTGACAAAACCTTTCAAAAGGAGCTTCAATATTTTTGTGCAGCACAAAACTCCCACGTTTTGAATTGTTAAGAAAATTCAAACTATAAAATGAATCAAAGTCATGAAAGATGTATAATGATGTGTTGATAATAGTTGTTAGCTATTAAATCTACCAAACAACGTATGTATTATAAAGTGTTCAAATAAGCTGAATGTAACCTTGACTTCCCTGCATTTCCTTTTCATTAACACCCTGTACGTACATGGTGAGTCAAAAGTTAAAAACCTTACAGGAAAATAAAAATTCCTTACTAGTTATAAGTACAACGAGTTTGTGGTGAATTATTTCATGATTACAACTGTTCAAAACCTCATCGCAGTGCCTTAAAAAGTTTACGATGAGGTTATTAGTTATTCTTATTTGTAAAAACATGCTAAATGTCTTCTGCAGCTGGCTGTTACATTTTTATCGACAGCAGCTGCCAGAATTAACTTCAACTGAAGATAATTAAGAATTACAAACTCGTTTGTTTTTTACAGTTAAACTATGCATACATTTAGTAAGCTACTATTTCACTCAGTGCCACATTCTATTCATTTATTGATCAATTATTGTAATGCTGTCAACAAATTAGTTGGAGGTCCTTTTTTTTTTGGTCAGAGGCGAACGTTTAACTGGCCCAGTTTTTAATTAACAACTTAAATTGGAAAACAAAAACAATTACGACACGAATAAACAAAATCATAGCTGGGTGGCCTTGATTAGTGAATCCTGGATATGAGCCAAACTTGATCTTTTAGAACAACAGCATAGTCACTTCCCATATTGGTTTGCGACTACCATGCAGGATGTTAATAAGTGATGCCCAACGTTAATTGAGGGTTTGTGCTACTTATAAAATGGTACAAAACAGTTTATTATGTATAGTTAATTGAAAGATTTTTTATAAACTAGGCTCTTTCACCATGAACTATTAATTTGTTAAGTTTGTAAACTTTGAATCAATCCTTTGATGTTCATGCTTAATTGCTTGCCTAAGTTGTGTTTATTTAGATAACTTAGTAATTTGCAGTATTTTAACCTTGACATTTTAATGTCGTGAATGACTTGACATCGTTTGATAAAACCAATATATTTGTTCAGTGAGACAGTTTAAAAAGTCGTGGGCAAAACACATTTCATTCAATGCATTAATGATAATACTGCATGTTTGTCATGCTATACATGAGTACAGAATATTTCATTCCGTAGATTAACTGTAAAACTTTCCCTGTAAAAGTAATGTTTTTTCTGTTTTAAAACCTTGTTAAACCCAAACAAATCCATGTTAAAAGAGAACAATTTCTTTTTTTTTATTCAAACAGCTAGAAACCCAAGCTTTATTTACAGTGCAAAAAGCTATCTAACTGAAGATGGATCAAGGATTAGTTTATGCATCCGGGATTTATTCGAGACATTTGAGTTTGCACAATGTTTATCACTATTAAGTCCCTAGAATTCGGTCACGTATACACACCAATGCTAAAATGCATCACTGTTGGCTTATTTATAGTTGAACATACAAAAACATTGAACATTCATGGGTTTATCTATAGTTTTTTTTTTTCTAAACATGTCAACTT
The DNA here is from genome assembly GCA_034698625.1 of Julus scanicus. Classification (NCBI taxonomy): domain Eukaryota; kingdom Metazoa; phylum Arthropoda; class Diplopoda; order Julida; family Julidae; genus Julus; species Julus scanicus. The sequence continues at coordinate 2,177 of JAQGBW010003785.1, read as the reverse complement.
AGCATAGAAACACTATAATATACATAAGTCTGTATCCTGCAACAGTTTGCCTTCGGGGGAATAAAGTTAAGAATAGGGTTGTCACACTAAATATTTAAATAACTACTATACTTGAATATTTTTTCCAAATTGTTGACAAGGCTTTTTTTTTTCTATAAGTAACCGCGTATATGTGTAATGACTTTGTAAGGCTTTAATATAATATTTCTTGAATGTTGCACAAGGCCGCCAAAACACGCTTCAGGGACCACATGCGGCCAACCTGTTGGACCACCCTGGATTAAAACCTAGACTTTTAAAATGACCACTGAAGGGATGTCATAATAAACTTCCTACTACAGTAGAATCTGTGTTTAGCATACTCTTAATTGGGACCGGCAGTGGCTTAGCAAGGAACACCCAGATTTGCGCCCTTTTACTTTTTCCCCCCTTCCCTTCACTGGTAACTGGAAAACAACATTGTTTGTATTGTGTTTCTTAAAATAAAGTTACTTATCAACTTTCAACAATAATAAATTTAATATATAATACAACAAACTCATTTTAATACTTTGGGCGCCAAATTTGGCCCCATAGCCCCCCTCCCCCATCGTTACGCCATTTGGGACAGGTGAAAAATATGACTTTAGAGAGGGTGATTTATGCACGGGACCCAAGTCGGGACCGGCACATTTTATGCTTTTAGAGAGGTTATTCATTTACACAGGATACATTTATACAAGCTCTATTGTATTGGTAAAACAGACAGAATATCAATGACCTAAAAATATCACTTGAAGGGCAGAAATTAATGCGTTGTTAAATGGACCATTCTTCGAATATCCAATACGGGTAGAATACTTGGGATATGGCATCGGAAGTTCGGACCCATTTTCAGAAAACACTTCCTAAACTAGTCCTGGTATTGGTCTCCATTCCGTTCTGACCACATTTGGCTTCTGTCCCACATTCGTCTGGCATTATTTTACGCAGTTGTAAACATGACTTTATAGCGAGGCTATACATAAATAAAACCGAAATTGGCTCAGTCGGACTACTTTTTTACAGATCCGTCAGTATTAGCGACAAAAAGCTCCATTCCCTCCCCCATCCCTTTAAACCTGCAAATTTGTTCTGGAATCCAAGAAGCGGCATTACAATGCGACTCCACGGGGTCTATTCCCTTCGATTATCGTTTCCCTCAGCCAAGAACAATGTTCGAGCTCTTTTTTATTTCTACCATTTCTAGCGAACTTGTTTTTTATTATTGTGAAACAAATCTTTTCCAATTTTTTCCCCCAATATAATAACACGAGCAGAATACCTTTCACGCAGTGGGGAATCAGCCAGTAACTCAACGCTAATAAATACAGAAGAAAAGTAATAGGAACGAAGCTCAAAGGCTCGTAAAAACTGCACGTAGGTAGCAATCAAAGTCAATATGCAATTAATTTTCCAGCTTTGTTTTTTTTTTTACTTCTTCTTCTCTCTATTTCTCATACATAATCATATTTTCTCCCCTGCACATAATTTCCCTTTGATAAACGCAATAGCGAAGAAATGTATTGATTGATAAATGGCTGGGGAAGAATTAATAACAGAAATCGCACGCTGGTAAAAGGTGGAAAAGGGAAAAGAGGGACTTGGGTGTCCGAATACGAGAGATTAATCCTCATCAAATGACCTCTTCGCTAATTGACAGTGGTCAAAAGAGGACGGAATGGTGGTAAGAAGATTTACGCTGCAACCCCATGCACTTCTCTGCATGGAGGCGCTTAACTCCTCATTAAATTCAAACTCAATTTCGATTTGATAAAGTCACGCGTAAGACGGATGAAACGCATTATGCTTGACCACGCTGCAAATCTGCGTGAGATAAAGAACCCATTGAAAAATTGCAACACTTTGGCCATTCGGCTTTTAAGGGCTTCATTGTTTGAGAACCATTTGTTTGTCATTACAGCTACATTGCATTGGGAAGTGTTCAAAACCAATATTTTTAGGCGCAGTTTGCGATTGAGATTGTATGAAGAAAAGTAGTCAATTAACACAAAGAGGTGATTTATTAACACAATGATACTCAGCTCATCACGTCTTAAGGTGGGTATCCATCTAACGAACCATTAAAGAAACATAAACATACACAAAAACATAAACATACAAACATTGATGTGTCCAGAAATGTTTGCCAACATGTG